>JASGCC010000546.1:0-15233 GCA_030067915.1 Hydractinia echinata
CAGCGGATAGTCAAGAGAGAGATCATTCTCATGGTGAAATTTCAACTTATCGTTTAGTTTTTCCAACCTTTTTTCATGCTTCTCTCTCTGTTCATCCGTGTATGTTGCAGATCTGTCAGGATCTTCCATCTCTTTCAACTTCTTTCTTCATATCGATTTTGTGTTCGAGAAACCATTTTAGCGGTCGCAAGCTGAAGACTCTCCTCGCACTTTTTGTACGGATTTATTCCAATCCGAGCATTTCACGCACAGGATATTTAAACAAATCGATCGGTCTGGGTTGCTTCATGGTCTACGATTGTTGTTTCAAACAATGAAATTAATCTTCCGTACTGTTTATATCACATCCCCAGATATAGTTTCTATTCTTCCAACGGTTGCTGTTTCTCTATTTTAGTGTTGAGGAAACCCTTCTTGTGATTTTGTTTTAGCTTAGCTGCCTGTCGGGCTGTAATCTTACCTTTTGGTAGTTCAAGAGCCTAATTACGCAGCCTTCTCTTGCCTAATATATCTGATAATAGTCCAGTAGCCCTTAGTCTTCCATTGTTTGTCCAATGGCCTGTTACCGTCTTTGTAGTATAGTTTCACCATCTCTAATTTCAAACAGGTCCGGTATATAACCCTCGGGTTTTGGTTGGAATCTTTCAGAATAATCTATCATACACCCTTCAACTATTCGTTCTGCAAAACTCTAAAGTATTCTGACATGAGACTCCGAATGATGTTTCTTCCTCACCCGGTGTGTGTATTTGTACTCGCGTACGGTCCCTGGTGGGTATGAGTGGAAAAGTTTCATCTGTACCTCATCCGGTCTACCATGTCTCCGAAAGGTTCATTGTCAATGTCTCCCATTTTTTATTATTTAGAGGATAGTTTTTCTTTTAATAAGATAATAACTAGAAATGGTCGAGCATTCTATGGATGAAGACATGTTTAAAACAGATATATCTAATTCTCAACTTGATGAGTTGATAAAATTACGAGGTAAATTCCAAGACAAGAAATACAAATACAACAAAGCGCTAGACCTATTAGCGTTTTGAGCGGCATATCGGAAACCGCGGCAGTTACCAGTTCGATATCGGCCGCCGCTACCATTATTAGAAATTTTAATTCTAGGACTTGACGGTATATTACCCAATAGCGATTTTAAGAATTCTATAGGACATTCGGGTATATGCCTATTAAGCTCCGTTTCCTGTAGCATTATCTCAGCATCGAGTAAGGGATATCAAAAGAAACTTAAGAAAGTCATGGCTTCATGTTATGTTGTAAAAGATGCTATTACTGTGTTTGATAACACCTTATCACGACAAACGTCCATTAGCCGAATGGAATTTGAGAATTTGTGTGATATATATCACAAAACTCTTGAATATGTAGATAAATTAAATGGAGAGTGAGGTTTTTTTTAATTATTTAGAGGATGGTTTTTCTTTGTAATAACTAATGGCTGAGCTTAAGATTTATCCAAAGCTACCCACGGCTCCCGAGTATTCAAGTGAGCAAGAAAGTTTAACACAAGTACAGTGAACTCTCAACTTGAAGAGTTGATAAAATTAAAAAACAAATTCAACACCAAGTATGAGAAATACAACAAAGCATTACACCGATTAGTGCTTTTAAATGCCGGCACCGGCACTTTAACCATTGCCTCCGGTATTGGTTCAATAGTAACAGGCGCTACACTTATTGGAATTCCCGTTTCTGTCGGATTGGGTGGTGTGGCCCTATCCGGCTCTATTTCCACCGGCATTATCACAGCGTTGATTAAAAAATATCAAAATAAACTAAAAAGTCATGAAATTATGATGTTGTAACATCTGCCATTGCTGTGTTTGAAAACTCTTCTCACGAGCATTGAATGATGATAATATTAGCCACATGGAATTTCAAACCCTGTGTGGTATATACTACGAAGCTCTTGAAAAGATGACAAAAACGGATAGAAAGATGGAGAGCGAAACACGCAATCAATTCGAAAAAAGTTTAATGGCGGAGGTTCAAAGCCTAAAAAAGACGTTAAATCAGGAACAAAGTTAGTAATGTGTGCCTGCATACCATTCACATATTTCATGTGCTATTTGAAAAATTAATATTTGAAAGTAAGGAGGTTTTTTAATTGTGACATTATGTGGCGCGATCCTCAACACTAAACCCTGTGCGACCCCGGCACAATCATCTTTACCAGAAACAGGTAAAGATACTTTTTATGTATCGTCCCCCTTTTTCACCAACCTTGCACATAATCAGGAGGTAATTCTGTATCTTCAGGTATTAATATCAATTCCTCTTTTACAAAAGCCCGTCCGGGTCCGTCTTGAACATAGTACATTACACGGTTACCAGGTTGCGCTATTACCTCACGCAATCTATATGTGTTTTTCGACCATATTCTATCGGTTGCCCGTCTCCGCCCATCATCATGCTCTTCACCAGGTTGTAGTAAATATCTATACAAGCCACCTTGAGGTAATTCTACTTCAGAAGGATAGCTCTCTTGATTAACCAAAGGCACCTCTTTCATTATAATAGCATCTTTTGGCTTCATATCAATCATCTGCGTCTTTGTATCGTTTAGCCTATCAATCAGTTTATACAAATGCTTAACCCATGTAGATGATACCTTTTCCGAATCATTCAGTTCTTGGGCATCTTGTATTTTGAATAAATTTTCGGCAAGTATCTTGTTCAACGCCTCAACAAAAGCCGTGTGCGTATGCTTATATTTTGTAGTCGCTCTTTTAATTTCAACCTTATGCTTCTCCAACAATTTTGATACATCTGCCTTGAATTCTGAACCGTTATCACATTGGAAAGTTTTCGGATAAGTTAATGGTCCTGCCTTGTAGATGTCCTCAATCATAGCGGCAACCTCTTTGGCTTTCTTACTCCTCAAAGGTCGGGCTACTTTGTATCTGGAAGCAGCATCGATTCCCGACAAAATGTACTTATATTTATTACCATACAGTATGTCACCAGGCATGTACAATAAATCAAATTGATGTAAATCATTAGGGGTGGTAACTTCATAATGTGGTCTTTCAACATGTTTTGGAGCGGGTAAATGTACTTGCCAAAATGCTTGTTTTGATAGCCACTTCTTAATCTCCTTTGACTTGAAACCGAATACTATTAAATTCTGAACAGCCTTTTGTCCTTTCCATAAATTTTGAGGTTGATAGTAAGTCTCTTGAAGTTTAGAGTTTGACATGTTTTATTTATACACACCTTTATTTATCTCCTTTTTGTTATGATGTGGTACGATAAAAGTGCTTAAAAGTATTTTACTGATTATATATAAAGATGTCTGACATGAATACCGATCTACATTGTGATGCTGCCCTGGTGTACCCGACTACAAATTAATGAAAATCAAAGAGTTGAGAGAAGTGGCCAAATCCCGTGGGATTAAGTATATTTGTGGAATGAATAAAGCTAAATTGATTGGGGTGATTGAGAGGAATGATATTGATCCATCCTACACCATCGACCTGGATACCAAACAAGCATGGTATGGATACTGTTCAAACTGGAGGGTGAACAACAGGGAAGCATATCTAAGATGTCAAAAACGTTATAACGATAAGCGATCTTCCAAAAAGTGATTGGACCTAGAAACGTATTCTGTTACTCACACGAGTAACAAATGTGATGCTCTAGCGACCTCAGAGGTCCTGATTTTTTCCCTGGGGGAGTACCCACCAACTATCCATGGTGGAGCGATGTTAGTATCATAAACCGTGTTTTACCACCACAACCCTCGGCGGTTGTTATTCGAACGAAGCCCCTCACGATCCTCCACCCCGGTTTACGATTATAAAAACATCTTAAAGATTCATAAATCGTATATCACAATCAGACATGACTTCGAGAAATACCGTTGCCGAATTAAGGGATCTCGCTAGAGAGCGTGGTTTACATGGATACTCAAAATTACGAAAGTATGAGCTTGTCGAATTATTGACACCCACTACCGTGTCAGCACCGGTTAGACCGGTACCCGTGCCAAGACCCATAAGACCGGTACCGGCTCCGGTTGAGATTGATGCGAGTGATGACGAGGACCCGGGATACCACATCCCACCGCGACCGATTGGCAATAGGGGAACGATCGAGCTTCGAAATCGGGTCAGAAGAAATATCGTCGAATTTCACCGGATTGAATTGTTAACACATCATCCGGCGCCGAGATTCGATGGATCTAGACCTTTTATCCCACCGCGACCCATAAGACCGGTACCGGCGCCGGTTGAGATTGATGCGAGTGATGACGAGGACCCGGGATACCACATCCCACCGCGACCGATTGGCAATAGGGGAACGATCGAGCTTCGAAATCGGGTCAGAAGAAATATCGTCGAATTTCACCGGATTGAATTGTTAACACATCATCCGGCGCCGAGATTCGATGGATCTAGACCTTTTATCCCACCGCGACCCATAAGACCGGTACCGGCGCCGGTTGAGAATGATGTGAGTGATGACGAGGATATTGACGATGAAACAAAATGTTATAATTTGTCCTTTCTACCGAAAGAACGCCCACCATTGTTCATGGTAGAATAGGGCTATCTTTTGCTGCTGTTATCGTGTGCGTATATATTGGAGGCAGAGGGGAGATAAATGCCCCATATGTCGCGCATAAATATGATAGTTGTCATTATACCGAATATATTTGAGGGGTCGGATTGTTTTTTTTGGTTACTCGCTCGAGTAACCAAATTTTATGAATCTTTTTTTCGTTGCATGATTATAAAAAACCATCTTAAAGGTTATAGATCGTATATCAAAATCCGATATGACTTTCGCGAAATACCGTTCGCTTGAATTAAGGGATCTCGCTAGAGACGCGGTCTACATGGATACTCCAAGGCCTCAGAAAGGCCGATCTGATCGAATTAATTGGACACCCACTACCGTGTCAGCACCCGGTTAGACCGGTACCCGTGCCGAGACCCACCAGACCGGTACGCGCACCGAGCGCCATTTAATACACCCCAAGAGACATGGATTTGTTTGAAGAGCAAGAAATGTTTAAAACCAGACCCTATTGTGAAAAGAAACTTGATTGAATGGAGATACTGGTTGATGAAACATGTACCTAAGGCTATCAAGGATAAAACAACAAAAGCTTTCAAAACCATGAAGGATAAGATCATGGGTTTGTATAAAAAGGTAGGTGGGGGACCGGCTGTACCGAAAGAGGAAAATCCATATACCCCTATTGAAGAAGCGTTTGATGGTTCATATAAACGCTTCAAGATAAACTCGGATGGTAAGAAGAATGTCAGGGTATTTTTGAAAAAGGTTAATCCAATCGTTAGGAGATTGATTAAGGACTTGCTCGAACGGAAGAGGTCCCTGAAGACTCAGGCGACATTGTGGGTGAGGTGGGTAAAGGATGATTTATCCGGTCCTGAATCCATGGCAATGTATGTTGATAAAGCTTTCAACAGCCATATGGAGATAATCCACAACATGCATGACATTTCCGATGAATCCTTCGTATGAGTAATAAGATAATCGAGCAGATTGAAAACCCCGCACTACCCGCCAGTGGATTCACCATTGATAAAATCTTGCATATGCATGTTGACTTTCACAAACTAAAATTAACCAGAGGTAGTTCTTATTTACCCCTACCTGAGAATTTCGGTGGCAAGAAATCTGTCATAAATCCCAAAAATGAAAATGATGAGGAGTGTTTCAAATGGGCCGTTTTAGCAGCCTTATATCATGATAGGATCGATAATCATCCAGAACGAATCTCAACCCTCAGGAAGTTTGAAGACAAGTGTAATTGGGATGGTCTATCATTCCCATGGCCCTGAACAAGATTGATTTGTTTGAGAGAAGGAACCCTGATATCGCTGTGCATATTTTGACAAAAGATGATGTGGATGGTGTCTATATGTGCCATAGGTCGGGGCATCTTGATCGTGAAAACGTGGTGGTTTTGTTTCTATTGTGTAAGGATGAAAAGAGGCATTATATCGCGGTGAAGAACCTGAGCGGTGTGCTTAGCAAGGGCAACTCCAAGCACGAACATAAGGAGTATTACTGTTTGAATTGTCTCAATGGGTTTTCCAATGCACAAATAAGGGATGAGCACTTTGAATATTGCAAGGACAATGGAGCAGCCAAGATTCAACTCCCTAAGGAGGGTAGCACCCTTAAATTTAGAAATGGTCAGCACCAGCTCAGGGCCCCATTTATCATGTATGCCGATTTCGAATCGATTCTCAAGAAATGCGATGAGGAGATTGGGAGATCGAGCGGATCTACTCAGATCGTCAACCTACACACCCCATCCGGCTTCTGCTGTTACTCCAAATTCGCGCACGGTGAGGTTTCAAACCCTTTGAAGCTTTACCGTGGTGAGGACTGTGTTTCACGATTTGTTGATCATGTGGTTCCGAGGCCAAAAGGTTGTATAATATGTTTCCACATAATGTGCGTATGCAGGATCTCACCGATGAGGAACTTGATGACTATGAAAATGCCACCGAATGCCACATCTGCATGGGATATTTTAATGACAAGGATGTCAAGGTTCGAGACCATTGTCATTTTACAGGTAAGTTTCGCGGATCTGCCCATAGGGAATGTAATCTCAGATATAAGATACCCAATTATATTCCGGTTGTCTTCCATAATCTTAGCGGATATGATGCGCATCTATTTATCAAAGAGCTTGCGAAGCAGCATGGGGAGGGGGGTATGAGCGTAATCGCTCAAAACAAAGAGAAATATATCTCTTTCTCGACCGATGTCAAGGTTGGTGAATACGTTGACAAAAATGGGGAGACCAAAGACAAAAAGATACAGCTTAGATTCATAGACTCATTCAGATTTATGGCAAGCGGCTTGAGTTCATTGGTAAACAATCTATCTGACGATCAATGTAATAATCTTCGAAAATTCTTCAATGATGATGAGCAATTCAAATTAATGCGAAGAAAGGGTGTATACCCCTATGAATATATGGATTCTTTCGAAAGGTTCGATGAAGGTAGGTTACCATCAAAGGATTCCTTTTACAGCAAGTTGAATCTGAATGGTATCAGTGATGATGATTATGCGCATGCCAAGGAGGTGTGGAGGGTCATGGAAGTTGAAAAATATGGGCGCTTATCATGATATCTATCTCAAAACGGAACGTTATATTACTTGCCGATGTCTTTGAGACTTTCAGGGACACATGTTTGGACAAACTACAACTGGATCCTGCCCATTTCTACACTTCCCCGGGTTTAGCATGGATGGCTGCCCTGAAAAAGACCGGGATTGTGCTTGATTTGATTTCGGATATGGATATGTTCCTATTCATGGAGCATGGGATTCGTGGAGGTATCACCCAGGCCGTTCATGCGACATGCTGTTTCAAACAACAAATATATGGGTGAGATGTATGATCCCGCCAAAGAGGATTCGTACTTGCAATATCTTGACGCGAACAATCTGTATGGTTGGTCCATGATTCAGAAGTTGCCGACCGGAGGGTTTGAGTGGGATAATCCCGAGCGGTTCAATACCGAAGTGATTTCTATGTTGGCTGAAGAAAATGGTGAAAGGGGGTATATGCTCGAGGTGGATCTGAAATATCCGCGGGAGCTTCATGATGCTCACAATGATCTTCCTTTTTTACCCGAGAAGAAGACCATCAATGGGGTCGAGAAGCTGACGCCGTGCCTTTTCGACAAGAAGAATTATATCATTCACATCCGTTCCCTCAATCAGGCGCTGGGACATGGTCTTGTTCTTGAGAAGGTTCATCGAGTGATTGGGTTTGATCAACGAGCATGGTTGAAACCTTATATTGATTTTAATACCGCGTTGCGGACGAATTCCAAGAATAACTTTGAGAAAGATTTTTTCAAGTTGATGATCTTTCCGTGTTTGGGAAGACAATGGAGAATCAACGTGAGCATAAGGATATACGTTTGGCCACAAATCAAAAGAAATACGAGAAGCTAGTGATGAAGCCCAACTTCAAGGGTTCTATCCATTTCTCTGAGAATTTAATTGGTGTCGAGATGGGCAGGATCAAGATTGTGAATGAACAAGCCAATATATCTCGGTTGCGCAATCCTCGACATGTCCAAGAATGTTATGTATGAGTTTCATTATGACTATATGAGACCTAAATATGGTGACAGAATTAAGATTTGCTATATGGATACGGACAGTTTTATTTATCACATCAAGACTGAAGACTTCTACAGGAGATATGCCAACGATGTTGCCGAGAGATTTGATACATCGGGGTACGATGGGAAAGATGGAAGACCTCTACCCGTTGGTAGGAATAAAAAGGTCGTGGGCCTCATGAAGGATGAGCTAAGTGGAAAGGTTATGACGGAGTTTATCGCATTGCGGGCCAAGACATATGCATTCAAACAGCTGGAGGGGAATGAATTGAAGAAGTGTAAAGGGTGTGAAGAAGTGTGTGGTGAGGAAGACCATTGGATTCGACGATTACAAAAGATGTCTCTTCGATGGTGAGAATATTTATCGTGAGCAGTTGACTTTCCAATCCATTAAGCATGATATTCATACGATCAAGACACGAAAGCTGGCGCTCAATGCGGATGATGATAAAAGAATTATAGATGGTATTACTACGTACGCTAGAGGCCATTATAGACAACTTAGTTGAATCCTATCACAGTATATGGGGGGACACGGTGGGGTTGGGGGGTTGGGGCCCAGGGGGGTGGGGGGTCACGGCGGGGATTGGGGGTTGGGGAGACGGGAACCTATCGTTGATTTAACGATCATGCTCGTTGATTTGATGTAAAATGATAAAGTGCTCACGGTTTTTTATGGACTCTTCTATCGTTGATTTAACGTGAATGATCCATGATTTGACGTAAAATGATAAAGTGCTCACGGTTTTGTCCCAACATCGGCATAACCCTATCTCTTGGGTTTTAGTGGTGAAAAAATAATTTTAAAAAATCGTTCGGGAAATGAGTTTACTCCCTGGTACTTTCTTTGTATACATTCCACTATACGGGCCGAGCCGGGATTTACGGGAAATCGCGGGTTTTCGGTTGCCGGCGATTAAACTGTTTTCATTTCGGCTCTCATCAAAAATGAAAACATTTTTGAAAACTACAAGTCTCATGGGTTTTAGTGGTGAAAAAATAATTTTAAAAATCGTTCAGGGAAATGAGTTTACTCCCTGGTTACTTTCTTTGTATACATTCGACTATACGGGATTTACGGGAAACCGCGGGTTTTCGGTTGCCGGCGATTAAACTGCTTTCATTCGCGTCTCATCAAAAATGAAAATATTTTGAAAAACTACAAGTCTCATGGGTTTTTAGTGGTGAAAAAGTAATTTTAAAAATCGTTCGGGAAAATGAGTTTACTCCCTGGGTACTTTCTTTGTATACATTCCCACTATACCGGGCCGAGCCGGGATTTACGGGAAATCGCGGGTTTTTCGGTTGCCGGCGATTAAAACTGCTTTCATTCGGCGTCTCATCAAAAATGAAAACATTTTTGAAAACTACAAGTCTCATGGGTTTTAGTGGTGAAAAAATAATTTTAAAAATCGTTCGGGAAATGAGTTTACTCCCTGCTTACTTTCTTTGTATACATTCGACTATACGGGATTTACGGGAAATCGCGGGTTTCGGTTGTCGCGGCGATTAAACTGCTTTCATTCGGCGTCTCATCAAAAATGAAAAACATTTTTGAAAACTACAAGTCTCATGGGTTTTAGTGGTGAAAAAATAATTTTAAAAATCGTTCGGGAAATGAGTTTACTCCCTGGGTACTTTCTTTGTATACATTCGACTATACGGGCCGAGCCCGGGATTTACGGGAAATGGCGGGTTTTCGGTTGCCGGAGATTAAACTGTTTCATTCGGCGTCTCATCAAAAATGAAAATATTTTTGAAAACTACAAGTCTCATGGGTTTTAGTGGTGAAAAAATAATTTTAAAAATCGTTCGGGAAATGAGTTTACTCCCTGGGTACTTTCTTTGTATAACATTCGACTATACGGGCCGAGCCGGGATTTACGGGAAATCGCGGGTTTTCGGTTGCCGGCGATTAAACTGCTTTCATTCGGCCTCTCATCAAAAAATGAAAACATTTTTGAAAACTACAAGTCTCATGGGTTTTAGTGGTGAAAAAATAATTTTAAAATCGTTCGGGAAATGAGTTTACTCCCTGCTTACTTTCTTTGTATACATTCGACTATACGGCCGAGCCGGATTTACGGGAAATCGCGGGTTTTCGGTTGCCGGCGATTAAACTGCTTTCATTCGGCGTCTCATCAAAAATGAAAAATATTTTTGAAAACTACAAGTCTCATGGGTTTTAGTGGTGAAAAAATAATTTTAAAAATCGTTCGGGGAAATGAGTTTACTCCCTGGGTACTTTCTTTGTATACATTCGACTATACGGGCCGAGCCCGGGATTTACGGGAAATGCGCGGGTTTTCGGTTGCCGGAGATTAAACTGCTTTCATTCGGCGTCTCATCAAAAATGAAAATATTTTTGAAAACTACAAGTCTCATGGGTTTTAGTGGTGAAAAAATAATTTTAAAAAATCGTTCGGGAAATGAGTTTACTCCCTGGGTACTTTCTTTGTATACATTCCACTATACGGGCCGAGCCGGGATTTACGGGAAATCGCGGGTTTTCGGTTTGCCGGCGATTAAACTGCTTTCATTCGGCGTCTGATCAAAAATGAAAATATTTTTGAAAACTACAAGTCTTCATGGGTTTTAGTGGTGAAAAAATAATTTTAAAAATCGTTCGGGAAATGAGTTTACTCCCTGGGTACTTTCTTTGTATACATTCGACTATACGGCCGAGCCCGGATTTACGGGAAATCGCGGGTTTTTCGGTTGCCGGCGATTAAACTGCTTTTATTCGGCGTCTCATCAAAAATGAAAATATTTTTGAAAACTACAAGTCTCATGGGTTTTAGTGGTGAAAAAATAATTTTAAAAAATCGTTCGGGAAATGAGTTTACTCCCTGGTACTTTCTTTGTATACATTCCACTATACGGGCCGAGCCGGGATTTACGGGAAATCGCGGGTTTTCGGTTGCCGGGATAAACTGGCTTTCATTCGGCCTCTCATCAAAAAATGAAAACATTTTTGAAAACTACAAGTCTCATGGGTTTTAGTGGTGAAAAAATAATTTTTAAAAATCGTTCGGGAAATGAAGTTTACTCCCTGCTTACTTTTCTTTGTATACATTCGACTATACGGGATTTACGGGAAATCGCGGGTTTTCGGTTGTCGGCGATTAAACTGCTTTCCATTCGGCGTCTCATCAAAAATGAAAATATTTTTGAAAACTACAAGTCTCATGGTTTTAGTGGTGAAAAAATAATTTTAAAAATCGTTCGGGAAATGAGTTTACTCCCTGGGTACTTTCTTGTATACATTCGACTATACGGGCGACCCGGGATTTACGGGAAATCGCGGGTTTTTGGTTGCCGGAGATTAAACTGCTTTCATTCGGCGTCTCATCAAAAATGAAAAATATTTTTGAAAAACTACAAAGTCTCATGGGTTTTAGTGGTGAAAAAATAATTTTAAAAATCGTTCGGGAATGAGTTTACTCCCTGGGTACTTTCTTTGTATACATTCGACTATACGGCCGAGCCGGGATTTACGGGAAATCGCGGGTTTTCGGTTGCCGGCGATTAAACTGCTTTCATTCGGCGTCTCATCAAAAATGAAAATATTTTTGAAAACTACAAGTCTCATGGGTTTTAGTGGTGAAAAAATAATTTTAAAAATCGTTCGGGAAATGAGTTTACTCCCTGGGTACTTTCTTTGTATACATTCGACTATACGGACCGAGCCCGGGATTTACGGGAAATCGCGGGTTTTCGGTTGCCGGCGATTAAACTGCTTTCATTCGGCGTCTCATCAAAAATGAAAACATTTTTGAAAACTACAAGTCTCATGGGTTTTAGTGGTGAAAAAATAATTTTAAAAATCGTTCGGGAAATGAGTTTACTCCCTGGGTACTTTCTTTGTATACATTCGACTATACGGCCCGGATTTACGGGAAATCGCGGGTTTTCGGTTGTCCGGCGATTAAACTGGCTTTCATTCGGCGTCTCATCAAAAATGAAAACATTTTTGAAAACTACAAGTCTCATGGGTTTTAGTGGTGAAAAAATAATTTTAAAAATCGTTCGGGAAATGAGTTTACTCCTGGGTACTTTCTTTGTATACATTCGACTATACGGGCCGAGCCCGGGATTTACGGGAAATCGCGGGTTTTGGTTGCCGGAGATTAAACTGGTTTTCATTCGGCGTCTCATCAAAATGAAAATATTTTTGAAAACTACAAGTCTCATGGGTTTTAGTGGTGAAAAAATAATTTTAAAAAATCGTTCGGGAAAATGAGTTTACTCCCTGGGTACTTTCTTTGTATACATTCCACTATACGGCCGAGCCGGGATTTACGGGAAATCGCGGGTTTTCGGTTGCCGGCGATTAAACTGCTTTCATTCGGCGTCTCATCAAAAATGAAAACATTTTTGAAAACTACAAGTCTCATGGGTTTAGTGGTGAAAAAATAATTTTAAAAATCGTTCGGGAAATGAGTTTACTCCCTGCTTACTTTCTTTGTATACATTCGACTATACGGGATTTACGGGAAATCGCGGGTTTTCGGTTGCCGGCGATTAAACTGCTTTCATTCGGCGTCTCATCAAAAATGAAAAATATTTTTGAAAACTACAAGTCTCATGGGTTTTAGTGGTGAAAAAATAATTTTAAAAATCGTTCGGGAAATGAGTTTACTCCCTGGGTACTTTCTTTGTATACATTCGACTATACGGGCCGAGCCCGGGATTTACGGGAAATCGCGGGTTTTCGGTTGCCGGAGATTAAACTGGCTTTCATTCGGCGTCTCATCAAAAATGAAAATATTTTTGAAAACTACAAGTCTCATGAGTTTTAGTGGTGAAAAAATAATTTTAAAAATCGTTCGGGAAATGAGTTTACTCCCTGGGTACTTTCTTTGTATACATTCCACTATACGGCCGAGCCGGATTTACGGGAAATCGCGGGTTTTCGGTTGCCGGCGATTAAACTGCTTTCATTCGGCGTCTCATCAAAAATGAAAACATTTTTGAAAACTACAAGTCTCATGAGTTTTAGTGGTGAAAAAATAATTTTAAAAATCGTTCGGGAAATGAGTTTACTCCCTGCTTACTTTCTTTGTATACATTCGACTATACGGGATTTACGGGAAATCGCGGGTTTTCGGTTGCCGGCGATTAAACTGCTTTCATTCGGCGTCTCATCAAAAATGAAAATATTTTTGAAAACTACAAGTCTCATGGGTTTTAGTGGTGAAAAAATAATTTTAAAATCGTTCGGGAAATGAGTTTACTCCCTGCTTACTTTTCTTTGTATACATTCGAGTATACGGGCCGAGCCGGGATTTACGGGAAATCGCGGGTTTTCGGTTGCCGGCGATTAAACTGCTTTCATTCGGCGTCTCATCAAAAATGAAAACATTTTTGAAAACTACAAGTCTCATGGGTTTTAGTGGTGAAAAAATAATTTTAAAAATCGTTCGGGAAATGAGTTTACTCCCTGGGTACTTTCTTTGTATACATTCGACTATACGGCCGAGCCCGGATTTACGGGAAATCGCGGGTTTTCGTTTCCGGAGATTAAACTGGTTTTCATTCGGCGTCTCATCAAAAATGAAAACATTTTTGAAAACTACAAGTCTCATGGGTTTTAGTGGTGAAAAAATAATTTTAAAAATCGTTCGGGAAATGAGTTTACTCCCTGGGTACTTTCTTTGTATACATTCCACTATACGGACCGAGCCCGGGATTTACGGAAATCGCGGGTTTTCGATTTCCGGAGATTAAACTGGTTTCATTCGGCGTCTCATCAAAAATGAAAATATTTTTGAAAACTGCAAGTCTCATGAGTTTTAGTGGTGAAAAAATAATTTAAAAATCGTTCGGGAAATGAGTTTACTCCCTGGTACTTTCTTTGTATACATTCCACTATACGGCCGAGCCGGGATTTACGGGAAATCGCGGGTTTTCGGTTGCCGGCGATTAAACTGCTTTCATTCGGCGTCTCATCAAAAATGAAAACATTTTTGAAAACTACAAGTCTCATGGGTTTAGTGGTGAAAAAATAATTTTAAAAATCGTTCGGGAAATGAGTTTACTCCCTGGGTACTTTCTTTGTATACATTCGACTATACGGGCCGAGCCCGGGATTTACGGGAAATCGCGGGTTTTCGGTTGCCGGAGATTAAACTGGCTTTCATTCGGCGTCTCATCAAAAATGAAAACATTTTTGAAAACTACAAGTCTCATGGGTTTTAGTGGTGAAAAAATAATTTTAAAAATCGTTCGGGAAATGAGTTTACTCCCTGGTACTTTCTTTGTATACATTCGACTATACGGCCGAGCCGGGATTTACGGGAAAATCGCGGGTTTTCGGTTGCCGGCGATTAAACTGCTTTCATTCGGCGTCTCATCAAAAATGAAAACATTTTTGAAAACTACAAGTCTCATGGGTTTTAGTGGTGAAAAAATAATTTTAAAAATCGTTCGGGAAATGAGTTTACTCCCTGGGTACTTTCTTTGTATACATTCCACTATACGGGCCGAGCCCGGGATTTACGGGAAATCGCGGGTTTTCGGTTTCCGGAGATTAAACTGCTTTCATTCGGCGTCTCATCAAAAATGAAAACATTTTTGAAAACTACAAGTCTCATGGGTTTTAGTGGTGAAAAAATAATTTTAAAAATCGTTCGGGAAATGAGTTTTACTCCCTGCTTACTTTCTTTGTATACATTTCGACTATGACGGGATTTAGCGGGAAATCGCGGGTTTTCGGGTTGCCGGCGATTAAACTGCTTTCATTCGGCGTCTCATCAAAAATGAAAATATTTTGAAAACTACAAGTCTCATGGGTTTTAGTGGTGAAAAAATAATTTTAAAAATCGTTCGGGAAATGAGTTTTACTCCCTGGGTACTTTCTTTGTATACATTCGACTATACGGGCCGAGCCCGGGATTTACGGGAAATCGCGGGTTTTCGGTTGCCGGAGATTAAACTGCTTTCATTCGGCGTATCCATCAAAAATGAAAATATTTTTGAAAAACTACAAGTCTCATGGGTTTTAGTGGTGAAAAATAATTTAAAATCGTTCGGGAAATGAGTTTACTCCTGGGTAGCTTTCCTTGTATACATTCGAAT
>JASGCC010000546.1:15258-79635 GCA_030067915.1 Hydractinia echinata
GAAAGAGAGAGATAAATCCCGGGCTCGGCCGTATAGTCGAATGTATACAAAGAAAATACCCAGGGAGTAAACTCATTTCCCAAACGATTTTTAAAATATTTTTTCACCACTAAAACCCATGAGCTTGTAGTTTTCAAAAATTTTCATTTTTGATGAGACGCGAATGAAAGCAGTTTAATGCCGGCAACCGAAAACCCGGATTCCCTAAATCCGGCTCGCCGTATAGTCGAATGTATACAAAAAAAGTAACCAGGGAGTAAATTCATTTCCCGAACGATTTTTAAAATTATTTTTTCCACTAAAACCCATGAGACTTGTAGTTTTCAAAATATTTTCATTTTTGATGAGACGCCGAATGAAAGCAGTTTAATCCCGGAAACCGAAAACCCGCGATTTCCCGTAAATCCCGGCTCGGCCGTATAGTGGAATGTTAACAAAGAAAGTACCAGGGAGTAAACTATTTCCGAACGATTTTTAAAATTATTTTTTCACCACTAAAACCCATGAGTCTTGTAGTTTTCAAAAATGTTTTCATTTCTGATGAGACGCCGAAAGAAAGCAGTTGAATCGCCGGCAACCGAAAACCCGCGATTTCCCCTAATTCCCGGGCTCTGCCCGTATAGTCGAATGTATACAAAGAAAGGACCCAGGGAGTAAACGCATTTCCCGAACGATTTTTAAAATTATTTTTTCACCACTAAAACCCATGAGACTTGTAGTTTTCAAAAATATTTTCATTTTTGATGAGACGCCGAATGAAACCAGTTTAATCTCCGGCAACCAAAAACCCGCCATTTCCCGTAAATCCCGGGCTCGGCCCGTATAGTCGAATGTATACAAAGAAAGTACCCAGGGAGTAAACTCATTTCCCGAACGATTTTTAAAATTATTTTTTCACCACTAAAACCCATGAGTCTTGTAGTTTTCAAAAATGTTTTCATTTTTGATGAGACGCCGAATGAAAGCAGTTTAATCGCCGGCAACCGAACACCCGCGATTGCCCCTAAATCCCGGGCTCTGCCCGTATAGTTGAATGTATACAAAGAAAGTACCCAGGGAGTAAACTCATTTCCAGAACGATTTTTAAAATTATTTTTTCACCACTAAAACCCATGAGACTTGTAGTTTTCAAAAATATTTTCATTTTTGATGAGACGCCGAATGAAACCAGTTTAATCTCCGGCAACCAAAAACCCGCGATTTCCCGTAAATCCCGGGCTCGGCCCGTATAGTCGAATGTATACAAAGAAAGTACCCAGGGAGTAAACTCATTTCCCGAACGATTTTTAAAATTATTTTTTCACCACTAAAACCCATGAGTCTTGTAGTTTTCAAAAATGTTTTCATTTTTGATGAGACGCTGAATGAAAGCAGTTTAATCGCCGGCAACCGAAAACCCGCGATCTCCCCTAAATCCCGGGCTCTGCCCGTATAGTCGAATGTATACAAAAAAAGTACCCAGGGAGTAAACTCATTTCCCGAACGATTTTTAAAATTATTTTTTCACCACTAAAACCCATGAGTCTTGTAGTTTTCAAAAATGTTTTCATTTTTGATGAGACGCTGAATGAAAGCAGTTTAATCGCCGGCAACCGAACACCCGCGATTGCCCCTAAATCCCGGGCTCTGCCCGTATAGTCGAATGTATACAAAGAAAGTAAGCAGGGAGTAAACTCATTTCCCGAACGATTTTTAAAATTATTTTTTCACCACTGAAACTCATGAGACTTGCAGTTTTCCAAAATATTTTCATTTTTGATGAGACGCCGAATGAAACCAGTTTAATCACCGGAAACCGAAAACCCGCGATTTTCCGTAAATCCCGGGCTGGGGCCCGTAGAGTGGAATGTTTTTTTTTTTTTTTTTGATTTTCTCTTTATTTAACGTCGATAGATACAATAGTATTTAAATAACTAATTTAAATCGACAACAAAACGTAAAACAAGGCAAACAGCGATAAAAATAAGAAAAATAAATAAATAAATAAGTAAAGTTAAAATATGTATGGTATATCCATGCATATTTTACAGGTGCAAACATCACCTTCCCAAAATTTTATTAAGCTACGGAAGGCTTCGAGAGAAGGAGCATTCTTTGTAGCGTCAGGCACAGATATCCATAGCTTCCCTGCAATATTTGATAAAGTATTTAAGCCATAGTACGTTGTCCGACAAGTTGGTCGCCTGATCAAATTAAAGCAACGAAGGTTGTACCTGTTTTCCCTAACAGAAAATATCTCGTTCATATATAGAGGTGACAATCCATTTAAAAATTTGTAAACCTCTTTCATTAAATTCTGTAAATTGATGATGTGAATATTTTTGACATTACATAAAGATAAAGGTTCATCGTAACTGCCATTTATATCGTCCTGTATGATTCTTAGACAACGTTCATGAATACGATTGATTCGATTATTCGCAACTTTTCCACAAAACATCCATACTAAGGGACAGTAAGAAAACTGAGACAAAATAAATGAATTGAAGAGAAAACGCTTCATCTTGGGTGTCAAAAAGGAAGATATCCTTTGAAGCACGTTGAGTTTCCTACTAGCCTTATTACAGATGTTTTTGACATGCGAATGAAAGTTTAGTCTCGAGTCAATCGTAACACCAAGAAGCACTACAGACGATTTACACGCAATTTTCAAATGGTTAAATATCAAACTTTCATCGTGATGACCTAATACAATATATTGATACTTTTTCAAATTTATTGCTAAGTAATTTTCATAAAACCAATTATTAACTATGACCAAATTAGTAAGCAGTGTTTGTTTTACATCTTCTAATGAATTTTCACAAGCATATAAGGTGTTATCATCTGCAATTGTATACAAAGAAAGTACCCAGGGGGTAAACTCATTTCCCGAACGATTTTTAAAATTATTTTTTCACCACTAAAACCCATGAGACTTGTAGTTTTCAAAAATATTTTCATTTTTGATGAGACGCCGAATGAAAGCAGTTTAATCGCCGGCAATCGAAAACCCGCGATTTCCCGTAAATCCCGTATAGTCGATTGTATACAAAGAAAGTAAGCAGGGAGTAAACTCATTTCCCAAACGATTTTTAAAATTATTTTTTCACCACTAAAACCCATGATTCTTGTAGTTTTCAAAAATGTTTTCATTTTTGATGAGACGCCGAAAGAAAGCAGATTAATCGCCGGCAACCAAAAACCCGCGATTTCCCCTAAATCCCGGGCTCTGCCCGTATAGTCGAATGTATACAAAGAAAGTACCCAGGGAGTAAACGCATTTCCCGAACGATTTTTAAAATTATTTTTTCACCACTAAAACCCATGAGTCTTGTAGTTTTCCAAAATGTTTTCATTTTTGATGAGACGCTGAATGAAAGCAGTTTAATCGCCGGCAACCGAACACCCGCGATTGCCCCTAAATCCCGTGCTCTGCCCGTATAGTCGAATGTATACAAAGAAAGTAAGCAGGGAGTAAACTCATTTCCCGAACGATTTTTAAAATTATTTTTTCACCACTGAAACTCATGAGACTTGCAGTTTTCCAAAATATTTTCATTTTTGATGAGACGCTGAATGAAAGCAGTTTAATCGCCGGCAACCGAACACCCGCGATTGCCCCTAAATCCCGTGCTCTGCCCGTATAGTCGAATGTATACAAAGAAAGTGGGCAGGGAGTAAACTCATTTCCCGAACGATTTTTAAAATTATTTTTTCACCACTGAAACTCATGAGACTTGCAGTTTTCCAAAATATTTTCATTTTTGATGAGACGCCGAATGAAACCAGTTTAATCACCGGAAACCGAAAACCCGCGATTTTCCGTAAATCCCGGGCTGGGCCCGTAGAGTGGAATGTATACAAAGAAAGTACCCAGGGAGTAAACTCATTTCCCAAACGATTTTTAAAATTATTTTTTCACCACTAAAACCCATGATTCTTGTAGTTTTCAAAAATGTTTTCATTTTTGATGAGACGCCGAAAGAAAGCAGTTTAATCGCCGGCAACCAAAAACCCGCGATTTCCCCTAAATCCCGGGCTCTGCCCGTATAGTCGAATGTATACAAAGAAAGTACCCAGGGAGTAAACGCATTTCCCGAACGATTTTTAAAATTATTTTTTCACCACTAAAACCCATGAGACTTGTAGTTTTCAAAAATGTTTTTATTTTTGATGAGACGCCGAATGAAAGCAGTTTAATCGCCGGCAACCGAAAACCCGCGATCTCCCCTAAATCCCGGGCTCTGCCCGTATAGTCGAATGTATACAAAAAAAGTACCCAGGGAGTAAACTCATTTCCCGAACGATTTTTAAAATTATTTTTTCACCACTAAAACCCATGAGTCTTGTAGTTTTCAAAAATGTTTTCATTTTTGATGAGACGCTGAATGAAAGCAGTTTAATCGCCGGCAACCGAAAACCCGCGACCTCCCCTAAATCCCGGGCTCTGCCCGTATAGTCGAATGTATACAAAGAAAGTAAGCAGGGAGTAAACTCATTTCCCGAACGATTTTTAAAATTATTTTTTCACCACTAAAACCCATGATTCTTGTAGTTTTCAAAAATGTTTTCATTTTTGATGAGACGCCGAAAGAAAGCAGTTTAATCGCCGGCAACCAAAAACCCGCGATTTCCCCTAAATCCCGGGCTCTGCCCGTATAGTCGAATGTATACAAAAAAAGTACCCAGGGAGTAAACTCATTTCCCGAACGATTTTTAAAATTATTTTTTCACCACTAAAACCCATGATTCTTGTAGTTTTCAAAAATGTTTTCATTTTTGATGAGACGCCGAAAGAAAGCAGTTTAATCGCCGGCAACCAAAAACCCGCGATTTCCCCTAAATCCCGGGCTCTGCCCGTATAGTCGAATGTATACAAAGAAAGTACCCAGGGAGTAAACGCATTTCCCGAACGATTTTTAAAATTATTTTTTCACCACTAAAACCCATGAGACTTGTAGTTTTCAAAAATGTTTTTATTTTTGATGAGACGCCGAATGAAACCTGTTTAATCTCGGCAACCGAAAACCCGCGATTTCCCGTAAATCCCGGGCTCGCCCCGTATAGTCGAATGTATACAAAGAAAGTACCCAGGGAGTAAACTCATTTCCAGAACGATTTTTAAAATTATTTTTTCACCACTAAAACCCATGAGACTTGTAGTTTTCAAAAATGTTTTCATTTTTGATGAGACGCTGAATGAAACCAGTTTAATCGCCGGCAACCGAAAACCCGCGATCTCCCCTAAATCCCGGGCTCTGCCCGTATAGTCGAATGTATACAAAAAAAGTACCCAGGGAGTAAACTCATTTCCCGAACGAGTTTTAAAATTATTTTTTCACCACTAAAACCTATGAGTCTTGTAGTTTTCAAAAATGTTTTCATTTTTGATGAGACGCCGAATGAAAGCAGTTTAATCTCGGCAACCGAAAACCTGCGATTTCCCGTAAATCCCGGGCTCGGCGCGTATAGTCGAATGTATACAAAGAAAGTACCCAGGGAGTAAACTCATTTCCAGAACGATTTTTCAAATTATTTTTTCACCACTAAAACCCATGAGACTTGTAGTTTTCAAAAATATTTTCATTTTTGATGAGACGCCGAATGAAAGCAGTTTAATCGCCGGCAACCGAAACCCCGCGATTTCCCGTAAATCCCGTATAGTCGAATGTATACAAAGAAAGTAAGCAGGGAGTAAACTCATTTCCCGAACGATTTTTAAAATTATTTTTTCACCACTAAAACTCATGAGACTTGCAGTTTTCAAAAATATTTTCTTTTTGATGAGACGCTGAATAAAACCAGTTTAATCTCCGGAAACCGAAAACCCGCGATTTCCCGTAAATCCCGGGCTCGGCCCATATAGTGGAATGTATACAAAAAAAGTACCCAGGGAGTAAACTCATTTCCCGAACGATTTTTAAAATTATTTTTTCACCACTAAAACCCATGAGACTTGTAGTTTTCAAAAATGTTTTCGTTTTTGATGAGACGCCGAATGAAAGCAGTTTAATCGCCGGGAACCGAAAACCCGCGATTTCCCGTAAATCCCGTATAGTCGAATGTATACAAAGAAAGTAAGCATGGAGTAAACTCATTTCCCGAACGATTTTTAAAATTACTTTTTCACCACTAAAATTCTTGAGACTTGCAGTTTTCAAAAATATTTTCATTTTTGATGAAACGCCGAATGAAACCAGTTTAATCTCCGGAAACCGAAAACCCGCGATTTCCCGTAAATCCCGGGCTCGGCCCAAATAGTGGAATGTATACAAATAAAGTACCCAGGGAGTAGACTCATTTTCCGAATTATTATTATTATTATTATTCATCTTTATACAGGTTTATCTACGTCAGTAAATATATACAGGATATATGTAAATGTGACTGTTATCAATGAGAGACCTGTGTAAAACAAAAAATAACAAAATATAAAATTTTCGAAATAAGATTTAAACGGAGAGAAATAAAAATAAAAAAAAAAAAAATAAAAAAAATTCGCGGATATTGAAAAATTTAAGAGAATGAACATTGAGAACCATATATGAGAAAAATTTTCAAGTATATCAAGAAACACGATGTAAGAAACGACGGACGACGTCATCACACAATCCATACATTGGCAGTGAGAGGACGTGGAAATTGTCTTGTTTGTGTCGTTGGCGTTAACCGTTCCTTCCTACATCGTGGATGAACCAAAAAAGTTTAAAAATCATAATTGTTTACTAGTTTTTTAAATAAATTAAAATTAGTTTCTTTCCTAATACTAACATGTAGGGAGTTAAAAATAACTGCTCCCTGATAATATGATAATTTCCTCCCAGCTTCAGATTTAATTGATGGGAGCCGAAGTGAACAGTTCTTTCCTCGAGTGTTTATTGAGTGGTTGATCATAACATATTTCCCATCAGTTTCGAAATGTAACGATTTGAAGACGTCAATAACAATTTTTCTTTTCAGTCGTATTGTGAAAGTTGGCCATTTTTTACGATTTTTGACAATGAATTTTGCTTCCAGAAATAACAATTCGAATTTCAATCGCCATGTATCGCTCATGCCACCATAAACAGGGTAGCAGTAGAAAATTAGAGGTTGAATCATTGACGTGAATATCTTCTCAGCAACAATTGGTGAAATGTTATGTCTTACTTTCTTGAGCATTTTGAGCCTTGAACTAACCCGCCTGTACATTCGTTGAAGGTGAGAGCTCATGTTTAGATGGCTATCCATGATTACACCAAGATATTCGTAGAACGCAGGCTGGTGGATTTCATTGTTATTGATTGTTATATTGATCTGGGTGTTACGTGATCGAGATGTAAATGTTACAAATTCTGTTTTTCCTTTTTTTGGGTTTAGGATAAGACAGTTATCTTGCATCCATCTGAACACTTTTTCAGCATCTGAGTTTATACATTTTTCGATCTCAGTTAGCGATTTGTGTGAAAAATAAATCACTGTGTCATCAGCATACATTAATACGTTGCAGTAATTTAGCTGGATCGGAAGGTCGTTTATAAGAAGGACAAATAGCAGAGGTCCCAATATCGAACCTTGGGGTACACCATGGGTAACAAACTCCTTCTCAAAAAGTACTCCATCAACGTTAACGATTTGGCTTCGGTGAAACAAGTAGCTAGATATCCAATCAACCTCTTTACCAAGTATGCCATAGTAAGGAAGTTTGTAAAGTAAACAACTGTGGTTAACAGTGTCAAATGCGTTTTTCAGGTCCACCTGTTACTTTGCCTTTGTCCATGTTTTCGCGGATGTTATTTGTAAGTTTGGTAACTGCATCACTAGTCGATCGTTTCCGGCGGAAGCCATACTGGTGTTTGCTCAGGAAGAAGTTTTCTTCCAGGTAGTCAGCTAGTTGGTTATAAACGACTCTCTCGATGGTCCTCGACAGGATGTTGAGCACAGAGATCGGACGGTAATTATCAATTTTACTGCGATCTCCATTTTTAAACACAGGGTTAATTTTTGCAGTTTTCTCTGATGTTGGAAAGGTGCCAGATAACAAGCTTGCATTTATTAAGAACGTAAGTGGTGCTGCAATTACGGGAGCAATATCCTTTACAATTCTTGCAGGTGATGTGTCCGGACCTGCCGCTTTCGAGGCATTTGTCGATTCTAAGATTTTTAATGTTTCTTGGACTGTTAATTCTTTAAACTTAAATGTTGCATTAGTTCGGTTTATATCCTTCAGGGGGTCCCGATGGTCAAACATTTTCCATGTGTAATTAATGATTTTACAGTTCATTAATTTGGATCCGACTTTCGTAAAAAACGAACAAAATGCATTTGATATACATTTGGGATTCGATACATTTTCCCCATTGATTTTGAAAAATTTACTTGGAGCACATGTACCCTTAGTAGGATAGCAGTTTTTGATTTGCTTCCAGAAGTCGCTAGGTTTGTCAGTGGATTGCTTAAATACATTTCTGATGTGGTTTGCTTTTGCAGCACGTATCTTTTTTGTTACAGTATTTCTGAGTTTCTTATAATTGTCCCAATGAGCATCAAGGCTAGTTTGTTTGAAGCGGCGTAGTTGATAATCTCTTGTGTGCATCAACTGACGTATTTCTCGTGTCAACCAGGGACTGGGCTTTCCCCGAAAATTTTTCTCCTTCAGTGGTGAATGTTTGTTGATGGTAGATGTGACGTAATTTTTGAATAAATCCCAGCCTTTGTTGAAATCGACAGCTAAACAGTTTTCCCAAGGCATGTTACGAAGTTCGTTCTGTAAGTCTTCTTTGTTATATCGAGAGTAATCACGCGCCGTTATTCTTTTTGGTTGATAGCGTTTACAGTTCATTTTTCTATTGATGCCAATTAAACCATGATCACTTATGGAATTTGTGTGCACCAATGTATCGGTAATTACTATTTTGTTTGTCGTATAGAACAAATCGATAAGTGTTTTACTGTTCTTTGTTATTCGCGTGTATGACTTTATTAACTGACTGAAACCGTGCAGTTTTACAAGATCTTTCAAGTCGGAATGGTCTCCGGGGACCTTATAATTTCAGTTAAAGTCCCCGCACATAATCGTTTCTTTGTTCTCTGCTGTAATCGCATCCAAAATATTGTTAAATTTTTCAACAAAGTTTCTGTCGAGGTATTTTGAGTTATCAGGGGGTCGGTAGCATGAAGAAATGAGCAATGGTTTCCATTTTTTGGGGAAGAATTCAATCCATAGAAATTCAATTCCTTCAATTTCTAAATCATCTCTCCTGTTGTAGTTCAGATCGTCCCGAATATAGAGTGAAACTCCTCCATGGCCTTCAATTACACGGTCTTTTCGTTCGAGTGTGTACCCCGGAATCTTTAATTGTGCATCTGTAACAGTGTTGTTTGTGTGAGTTTCGGAGAAACTGATAATATGAACAGAGTTTTTGGTATCTAACAAGAATGATTTTATGTGATGTAACTTTTCTTCGATCCCATTAATATTTTGGTGCATGATTTTAAATCCTTTCTTACCAATAAATCCAGAAATTTCAGGATCAAGTGAATTTATGATATATTCAGGATCAGCAGGAGTTCAATCAAGGAGTACAATCAACGATTTTAAAATTATTTTTTCACCACTAAAACCCATGAGACTTGTAGTTTTCAAAAATGTTTTCATTTTTATGAGACGCCGAATGAAACCAATTTAATCGCCGGCAACCGAAAACCCGTGATTTCCCGTAAATCCCGTATAGTGGAATTTATACAAAGAAAGTAAGCAGGGAGTAAACTCATTTCCCGAACGATTTTAAAATTATTTTTTCACCACTAAAACCCATGAGACTTGTAGTTTTCAAAAATGTTTTCATTTTTGATGAGACGCCGAATGAAAGCAGTTTAATCGCCGGCAACCGAAAACCCGCGATTTCCCGTAAATCCCGTATAGTCGAATGTATACAAAGAAAGTAAGCAGGGAGTAAACTCATTTCCCGAACGATTTTTCAAATTATTTTTTCACCACTAAAACTCATGAGACTTGCAGTTTTCAAAAATATTTTCATTTTTGATGAGACGCCGAATGAAACCAGTTTAATCTCCGGAAATCGAAAACCCGCGATTTCCCGTAAATCCCGGGCTCGGTCCGTATAGTGGAATGTATACAAAGAAAGTACCCAGGGAGTAAACTCATTTCCCGAACGATTTTTAAAATTATTTTTTCACCACTAAAACCCATGAGACTTGTAGTTTTCAAAAATGTTTTCATTTTTGATGAGACGCCGAATGAAACCAGTTTAATCTCCGGAAACCGAAAACCCGCGATTTCCCGTAAATCCCGGGCTCGGTCCGTATAGTGGAATGTATACAAAGAAAGTACCCAGGGAGTAAACTCATTTCCCGAACGATTTTTAAAATTATTTTTTCACCACTAAAACCCATGAGACTTGTAGTTTTCAAAAATGTTTTCATTTTTGATGAGACGCCGAATGAAACCAGTTTAATCTCCGGAAACCGAAAACCCGCGATTTCCCGTAAATCCCGGGCTCGGTCCGTATAGTCGAATGTATACAAAGAAAGTACGCAGGGAGTAAACTCATTTCCCGAACGATTTTTCAAATTATTTTTTCACCACTAAAACTCATGAGACTTGCAATTTTCAAAAATATTTTCATTTTTGATGAGACGCCGAATGAAACCAGTTTAATCTCCGGAAATCGAAAACCCGCGATTTCCCGTAAATCCCGGGCTCGGTCCGTATAGTGGAATGTATACAAAGAAAGTACCCAGGGAGTAAACTCATTTTCCGAATGATTTTTAAAATTATTTTTTCACCACTAAAACCCATGAGACTTGTAGTTTTCAAAAATGTTTTCATTTTTGATGAGACGCCGAGTGAAACCAGTTTAATCTCCGGAAACCGAAAACCCGCGATTTCCCGTAAATCCCGGGTTCGGTCCGTATAGTGGAATGTATACAAAGAAAGTACCCAGGGAGTAAACTCATTTCCCGAACGATTTTTAAAATTATTTTTCCACCACTAAAACCCACGAGACTTGTAGTTTTCAAAAATGTTTTCATTTTTGATGAGACGCCGAATGAAACCAGTTTAATCTCCGGAAACCGAAAACCCGCGATTTCCCGTAAATCCCGGGCTCGGTCCGTATAGTGGAATGTATACAAAGAAAGTACCCAGGGAGTAAACTCATTTCCCGAACGATTTTTAAAATTATTTTTTCACCACTAAAACCCATGAGACTTGTAGTTTTCAAAAATGTTTTCATTTTTGATGAGACGCCGAATGAAACCAGTTTAATCTCCGGAAACCGAAAACCCGCGATTTCCCGTAAATCCCGGGCTCGGTCCGTATAGTGGAATGTATACAAAGAAAGTACCCAGGGAGTAAACTCATTTCCCGAACGATTTTTAAAATTATTTTTTCACCACTAAAACCCACGAGACTTGTAGTTTTCAAAAATGTTTTCATTTTTGATGAGACGCCGAATGAAACCAGTTTAATCTCCGGAAACCGAAAACCCGCGATTTCCCGTAAATCCCGGGCTCGGTCCGTATAGTGGAATGTATACAAAGAAAGTACCCAGGGAGTAAACTCATTTCCCGAACGATTTTTAAATTATTTTTTCACCACTAAAACCCATGAGACTTGTAGTTTTCAAAAATGTTTTCATTTTGATGAGACGCCGAATGAAAGCAGTTTAATCGCCGGAAACCGAAAACCCGCGATTTCCCGTAAATCCCGGCTCGGCCCGTATAATCGAATGTATACAAAGAAAGTACGCAGGGAGTAAACTCATTTCCCGAACGATTTTAAAATTATTTTTTCACCACTAAAACCCATGAGACTTGTAGTTTTCAAAAATGTTTTCATTTTTGATGAGACGCCGAATGAAAGCAGTTTAATCGCCGGCAACCGAAAACCCGCGATTTCCCGTAAATCCCGACTCGGCCCGTATAATCGAATGTATACAAAGAAAGTACGCAGGGAGTAAATTCATTTCCCGAACGATTTTAAAATTATATTTTCACCACTAAAACCCATGAGACTTGTAGTTTTCAAAAATATTTTTCATTTTTGATGAGACGCCGAATGAAAGCAGTTTAATTGCCGGCAACCGAAAATCCGCGATTTCCCGTAAATCCGTATAGTCGAATGTATACAAAGAAAGTAAGCAGGGAGTAAACTCATTTCCCGAACGATTTTAAAATTATTTTTTCACCACTAAAACTCATGAGACTTGCAGTTTTCAAAAATATTTTCATTTTTGATGAGACGCCGAATGAAACCAGTTTAATCTCCGGAAATCGAAACCCGCGATTTCCCGTAAATCCCGGGCTCGGTCCGTATACGTGAATGTATACAAAGAAAGTAAGCAGGGAGTAAACTCATTTCCCCAACGATTTTTAAAATTATTTTTTCACCACTAAAACCCATGAGACTTGTAGTTTTGCAAAAATGTTTTCATTTTTGATGAGACGCCGAATGAAAGCAGTTTAATCGCCGGCAACCGAAAACCCGCGATTTCCGTAAATCCCGTATAGTCGAATGTATACAAAGAAAGTAAGCAGGGAGTAAACTCATTTCCCGAACGATTTTTCAAATTATTTTTTCACCACTAAAACTCATGAGACTTGTAGTTTTCAAAAATATTTTCATTTTTGATGAGACGCCGAATGAAAGCAGTTTAATCTCCGGAAACCGAAAACCCGCGATTTCCCGTAAATCCCGGGCTCGGTCCGTATAGTGGAATGTATACAAAGAAAGTACCCAGGGAGTAAACTCATTTCCCGAACGATTTTTAAAATTATTTTTTCACCACTAAAACCCATGAGACTTGTAGTTTTCAAAATGTTTTCATTTTTGATGAGACGCCGAATGAAAGCAGTTTAATCGCCGGCAACCGAAAACCCGCGATTTCCCGTAAATCCCGGCTCGGTCCGTATAGTGGAATGTATACAAAGAAAGTACCCAGGGAGTAAACTCATTTCCCGAACGATTTTTAAAATTATTTTTTCACCACTAAAACCCATGAGACTTGTAGTTTTCAAAAATGATTTTCATTTTTGATGAGACGCCGAATGAAAGCAGTTTAATCGCCGGCAACCGAAAACCCGCGATTTCCCGTAAATCCCGTATAGTCGAATGTATACAAAGAAAGTAAGCAGGGAGTAAACTCATTTACCGAACGATTTTTCAAATTATTTTTTCACCACTAAAACTCATGAGACTTGCAGTTTTCAAAAATATTTTCATTTTTGATGAGACGCCGAATGAAAGCAGTTTAATCTCCGGAAATCGAAAAACCCGCGATTTCCCGTAAATCCCGGCTCGGTCCCGTATAGTGGAATGTATACAAAGAAAGTACGCAGGGAGTAAACTCATTTCCCGAACGATTTTTAAAATTATTTTTCACCACTAAAACCCATGAGACTTGTAGTTTTCAAAAATGTTTTCATTTTTGATGAGACGCCGAATGAAAGCAGTTTAATCGCCGGCAACCGAAAACCCGCGATTTCCCGTAAATCCCGGCTCGGTCCGTATAGTGGAATGTATACAAAGAAAGTACCCAGGGAGTAAACTCATTTCCCGAACGATTTTTAAAATTATT
Source organism: Hydractinia echinata (assembly GCA_030067915.1). NCBI lineage: Eukaryota > Metazoa > Cnidaria > Hydrozoa > Anthoathecata > Hydractiniidae > Hydractinia > Hydractinia echinata. The sequence goes on from JASGCC010000546.1 coordinate 28,821, forward strand.
TTTCACCACTAAAACCCATGAGACTTGTAGTTTTCAAAAATGTTTTCATTTTTGATGAGACGCCGAATGAAAGCAGTTTAATCGCCGGCAACCGAAAACCCGCGATTTCCCGTAAATCCCGGCTCGGCCCGTATAGTCGAATGTATACAAAGAAAGTACCCAGGGAGTAAACTCATTTCCCGAACGATTTTTAAATTATTTTTTCACCACTAAAACCCATGAGACTTGTAGTTTTCAAAAATGTTTTCATTTTTTGATGAGACGCCGAATGAAACCAGTTTAATCTCCGGAAACCGAAAACCCGCGATTTCCCGTAAATCCGGCTCCGTATAGTCGAATGTATACAAAGAAAGTAAGCAGGGAGTAAACTCATTTCCCGAACGATTTTTAAAATTATTTTTTCACCACTAAAACCCATGAGACTTGTAGTTTTCAAAAATATTTTCATTTTTGATGAGACGCCGAATGAAAGCAGTTTAATCGCCAGCAACCGAAAACCCGCGATTTCCCGTAAATCCCGGCTCGGCCGTATAGTCGAATGTATACAAAGAAAGTAAGCAGGGAGTAAACTCATTTCCCGAACGATTTTTAAAATTATTTTTTCACCACTAAAACCCATGAGACTTGTAGTTTTCAAAAATATTTTCATTTTTGATGAGACGCCGAATGAAAGCAGTTTAATCGCCGGCAACCGAAAACCCGCGATTTCCCGTAAATCCGGCTCGGCCGTATAGTCGAATGTATACAAAGAAAGTAAGCAGGGAGTAAACTCATTTCCCGAACGATTTTTAAAATTATTTTTTCACCACTAAAACCCATGAGACTTGTAGTTTTCAAAAATGTTTTCATTTTTGATGAGACGCCGAATGAAAGCAGTTTAATCGCCGGCAACCGAAAAACCGCGATTTCCCGTAAATCCCGGCTCGGTCCGTATAGTGGAATGTATACAAAGAAAGTACCCAGGGAGTAAACTCATTTCCCGAACGATTTTTAAAATTATTTTTTCACCACTAAAACCCATGAGACTTGTAGTTTTCAAAAATGTTTTCATTTTTGATGAGACGCCGAATGAAAGCAGTTTAATCGCCGGCAACCGAAAACCCGCGATTTCCCGTAAATCCCGGACTCGGCCCGTATAGTCGAATGTATACAAAGAAAGTAAGCAGGGAGTAAACTCATTTCCCGAACGATTTTTCAAATTATTTTTCACCACTAAAACCCATGAGACTTGTAGTTTCAAAAAATTTTCATTTTGATGAGACGCCGAATGAAAGCAGTTTAATCGCCGGCAAACGAAAACCGCCGATTTCCCGTAAATCCCGGGCTCGGTCCGTATAGTGGAATGTATACAAAGAAAGTACCCAGGGAGTAAACTCATTTTCCCGAACGATTTTTAAAATTATTTTTCACCACTAAAACCCATGAGACTTGTAGTTTTCAAAAATGTTTTCATTTTGATGAGACGCCGAATGAAAGCAGTTTAATCGCCGGGCAACCGAAAACCCGCGATTTCCCGTAAATCCCGGCTCGGCCGTATAGTCGAATGTATACAAAGAAAGTAGCCAGGGAGTAAACTCATTTCCCGAACGATTTTTAAAATTATTTTTTCACCACTAAAACCCATGAGACTTGTAGTTTTCAAAAATATTTTCATTTTGATGAGACGCCGAATGAAAGCAGTTTAATCGCCGGCAACGAAAACCCGCGATTTCCCGTAAATCCCGGCTCGGCCGTATAGTCGGAATGTATACAAAGAAAGTACCCAGGGAGTAAACTCATTTCCCGAACGATTTTTAAAATTATTTTTCACCACTAAAACCCATGAGACTTGTAGTTTTCAAAAATGTTTTTCATTTTTGATGAGACGCCGAATGAAACCAGTTTAATCTCCGGAAACCGAAAACCCGCGATTTCCCGTAAATCCCGGGCTCGGTCCGTATAGTGGAATGTATACAAAGAAAGTACCCAGGGAGTAAACTCATTTCCCGAACGATTTTTAAATTATTTTTTCACCACTAAAACCCATGAGACTTGTAGTTTTCAAAAATGTTTTCATTTTTGATGAGACGCCGAATGAAAGCAGTTTAATCGCCGGCAACCGAAACCCGCGATTTCCCGTAAATCCCGGCTCGGCCCGTATAGTCGAATGTATACAAAGAAAGTACCCAGGGAGTAAACTCATTTCCCGAACGAATTTTAAAATTATTTTTTCACCACTAAAACCCATGAGACTTGTAGTTTTCAAAAATATTTTCATTTTTGATGAGACGCCGAATGAAAGCAGTTTAATCGCCGGCAACCGAAAACCCGCGATTTCCCGTAAATCCCGTATAGTCGAATGTATACAAAGAAAGTAAGCAGGGAGTAAACTCATTTCCCGAACGATTTTTAAAATTATTTTTCACCACTAAAACTCATGAGACTTGTAGTTTTCAAAAATATTTTCATTTTTGATGAGACGCCGAATGAAAGCAGTTTAATCGCCGGAAACCGAAAACCCGCGATTTCCCGTAAATCCCGGCTCGGCCCGTATAGTCGAATGTATACAAAGAAAGTACCCAGGGAGTAAACTCATTTCCCGAACGATTTTAAATTATTTTTTTCACCACTAAAACCCATGAGACTTGTAGTTTTCAAAATGTTTTCATTTTTGATGAGACGCCGAATGAAAGCAGTTTAATCGCCGGCAACCGAAAACCCGCGATTTCCCGTAAATCCCGGACTCGGCCCGTATAGTCGAATGTATACAAAGAAAGTAACCAGGGAGTAAACTCATTTCCGAACGATTTTTAAAATTATTTTTTCACCACTAAAACCCATGAGACTTGTAGTTTTCAAAAATATTTTCATTTTGATGAGACGCCGAATGAAACCAGTTTAATCTCCGGAAACCGAAAACCCGCGATTTCCCGTAAATCCCGGCTCGGCCGTATAGTGGAATGTATACAAAGAAAGTACCCAGGGAGTAACTCATTTCCCGAACGATTTTTTAAAATTATTTTTTCACCACTAAAACCCATGAGACTTGTAGTTTCAAAAATGTTTTCATTTTTGATGAGACGCCGAATGAAAGCAGTTTAATCGCCGGCAACCGAAAACCCGCGATTTCCCGTAAATCCCCGGTATAGTCGAATGTATACAAGAAAGTAAGCAGGGAGTAAACTCATTTCCCGAACGATTTTTAAAATTATTTTTCACCACTAAAACCCATGAGACTTGTAGTTTTCAAAAATGTTTTCATTTTGATGAGACGCCGAATGAAACCAGTTTAATCGCCGGCAACCGAAAACCCGCGATTTCCCGTAAATCCCGGCTCGCCGTATAGTGGAATGTATACAAAGAAAGTAAGCAGGGAGTAAACTCATTTCCGAACGATTTTTTAAAATTAATTTTTTCACCACTAAAACCACGAGACTTGTAGTTTTCAAAAAATGTTTTCAATTTTGATGAGACGCCGAATGAAAGCAGTTTAAATCGCCGGCAACCGAAAACCCGCGATTTCCCGTAAATCCCGGCTCGGTCGTATAGTGGAATGTATTACAAAGAAAGTACCCAGGGAGTAAACTCATTTCCCGAACGATTTTAAAATTATTTTTTCACCACTAAAACCCATGAGACTTGTAGTTTTCAAAAATGTTTTCATTTTTGATGAGACGCCGAATGAAAGCAGTTTAATGCCGCAACCGAAAACCCGCCTATTTCCCGTAAATCCCGGGCTCGGCCCGTATAGTCGAATGTATACAAAGAAAGTAAGCAGGGAGTAAACTCATTTCCCGAAACGATTTTTAAAATTATTTTTTCACCACTAAAACCCATGAGACTTGTAGTTTCAAAATGTTTTCACATTTCATGAGACGCCGAATGAAAGCAGTTTAATCGCCGGCAACCGAAACCCGCGATTTCCCGTAAATCCGATCGCGTATAGTCGAATGTATACAAAAGAAAGTAGCAGGGAGTAAACTCATTTCCCGAACGATTTTTAAAATTATTTTTTCACCACTAAAACCCATGAAGAACGATTTCCGTAAATCCCGTAATCGAAATGTATACAAAGAGAGTAAGCAGGGTTTTTCGGTTGCCGGCGATTAAACTGCTTTCATTCGGCGTCTCATCAAAAATGAAAATATTTTTGAAAACTACAAAGTCTCATGGGTTTAGTGGTGAAAAAATAATTTTTAAAAAATCGTTCGGGAAATGAGTTTTATCTCCCTGGTGTACTTTCTTTGTATACATTCGACTATACGGGCCCGGGATTACGGGAAATCGCGGGTTTTCGGTTGCCGGCGATTAAAACTGCTTTCATTTCGGCGGTCTCATCAAAAATGGAAATATTTTTGAAAACTGCACGTCTCATGAGTTTTAGTGGTGAAAAAAATAATTTAAAAAATTGTTTCGGGAAATGAGTTTACTCCCTGGGTAGCTTCTTTGTATAACATTACGACTATACGGCGCGATCCCGGGGATTTACGGGAATCGCGGGTTTTCGGGTTGTCGGCGAATTTAAACTGCCTTTCATTCGGCGGCTCATCAAAAATGAAATATTTTTGGAAACTGGCAGTCTCATGAGTTTTAGTGGTGAAAAAATTAATTTAAAGATCGTTCGGAAAATGTGGTTAACTCCCCTGCTTACTTTCTTTGTATACATTCGACTATACGGCCATTTGCGGGAAATCGCGGTTTCGGTTGCCGGCGATTAAACTGCTTCATTCGGCGTCTCATCAAAAATGAAAACATTTTTGAAAACTACAAGTCTCATGGGTTTAGTGGTGAAAAAATAATTTTAAAAATCGTTCGGAAATGAGTTTACTCCCTGGGTCTTTCTTTGTATACATTCCACTATACCGGGATTTACGGGAAATCGCGGGTTTTCGGTTGCCGGCGATTAAACTGGTTTCATTCGGCGTCTCATCAAAAATGAAAAATATTTTTGAAAACTACAAGTCTCATGGGTTTTAGTGGTGAAAAAATAATTTTAAAATCGTTCGGGAAATGAGTTTACTCCCTGGGTACTTTCTTTGTATACATTCGACTATACGGGATTTACGGGAAATCGCGGGTTTTCGGTTGCCGGCGATTAAACTGCTTTCATTCGGCGTCTCATCAAAAATAAAAACATTTTTGAAAACTACAAGTCTCATGGGTTTTAGTGGTGAAAAAATAATTTTAAAAATCGTTCGGGAAATGAGTTTACTCCCTGGGTACTTTCTTTGTATACATTCCACTATAACCGGGATTTACGGGAAATCGCGGTTTTCGGTTGCCGGCGATTAACTGCTTTCATTCGGCGTCTCATCAAAAAATGAAAATATTTTTGAAAACTACAAGTCTCATGAGTTTAGTGGTGAAAAAATAATTTTAAAAATCGTTCGGGGAAATGAGTTTACTCCTGCTTACTTTCTTTGTATACATTCGACTATACGGCCGGATTTACGGGAAATCGCGGTTTTCGGTTGCCGGCGATTAAACTGCTTTCATTCGGCGTCTCATCAAAAATGAAAACTATTTTTGAAAACTACAAGTCTCATGGGTTTTAGTGGTGAAAAAATAATTTTAAAAATCGTTCGGAAATGAGTTTACTCCCTGGGTACTTTCTTTGTATACATTCCACTATACGGGCCGAGCCCGGGATTTACGGGAAATCGCGGGTTTTCGGTTTCCGGGCGATTAAACTGCTTTCATTCGGCGTCTCATCAAAAATGAAAATATTTTTGAAAAACTGCAAGTCTCATGAGTTTTAGTGGTGAAAAAATAATTTTAAAAATCGTTCGGGAAATGAGTTTACTCCCTGCTTACTTTCTTTGTATACATTCGACTATACGGGATTTACGGGAAATCGCGGGTTTTCGGTTGCCGGCGATTAAACTGCTTTCATTCGGCGTCTCATCAAAATGAAAACATTTTTGAAAACTACAAGTCTCATGGGTTTTAGTGGTGAAAAAATAATTTTAAAAATCGTTCGGGAAATGAGTTTACTCCCTGCTTACTTTCTTTGTATACATTCGACTATACGGGCCGAGTCCGGGATTTACGGGAAATCGCGGGTTTTCGGTTGCCGGCGATTAAACTGGCTTTCATTCGGCGTCTCATCAAAAATGAAAATATTTTTGAAAACTACAAGTCTCATGGGTTTTAGTGGTGAAAAAATAATTTTAAAAATCGTTCGGGAAATGAGTTTACTCCCTGGCTTACTTTCTTTGTATACATTCCACTATACGGCCGAGCCCGGGATTTACGGGAAATCGCGGGTTTTCGGTTGCCGGAGATTAAAACTGGTTTCATTCGGCGTCTCATCAAAATGAAACATTTTTTGAAAACTACAAGTCTCATGGGTTTAGTGGTGAAAAAATAATTTTAAAAATCGTTCGGGAAATGAGTTTACTCCCTGCTTACTTTCTTTGTATACATTCGACTATACGGCCCGGGATTTACGGGAAATCGCGGGTTTTCGGTTGCCGGCGATTAAACTGCTTTCATTCGGCGTCTCATCAAAAATGAAAATATTTTTGAAAACTGCAAGTCTCATGGGTTTTAGTGGTGAAAAAATAATTTTAAAAATCGTTCGGGAAATGAGTTTACTCCTGCTTACTTTCTTTGTATACATTCGACTATACGGCCGATCGGATTTACGGGAAATCGCGGGTTTTCGGTTGCCGGCGATTAAACTGCTTTCATTCGGCGTCTCATCAAAAATGAAAATATTTTTGAAAACTACAAGTCTCATGGGTTTTAGTGGTGAAAAAATAATTTTAAAAATCGTTCGGGAAATGAGTTTACTCCCTGGTTACTTTCTTTGTATACATTCCACTATACGGGCCGAGCCCGGGATTTACGGGAAATCGCGGGTTTTCGGTTTCCGGAGATTAAACTGGTTTCATTCGGCGTCTCATCAAAATGAAAATATTTTTGAAAACTGCAAGTCTCATGAGTTTTAGTGGTGAAAAATAATTTTAAAAATCGTTCGGGAAATGAGTTTACTCCCTGCTTACTTTCTTTGTATACATTCGACTATACGGGATTTACGGGAAATCGCGGGTTTTCGGTTGCCGGCGATTAAACTGCTTTCATTCGGCGTCTCATCAAAAATGAAAATATTTTTGAAAACTACAAGTCTCATGGGTTTTAGTGGTGAAAAAATAATTTAAAAATCGTTCGGGAAATGAGTTTACTCCCTGGTACTTTCTTTGTATACATTCGACTATACGGGCCGAGCCCGGGATTTACGGGAAATCGCGGGTTTTCGGTTTCCGGAGATTAAACTGGTTTCATTCGGCGTCTCATCAAAAATGAAAATATTTTGAAAACTACAAGTCTCATGGGTTTTAGTGGTGAAAAAATAATTTTAAAAATCGTTCGGGAAATGAGTTTACTCCCTGCTTACTTTCTTTGTATACATTCGACTATACGGGATTTACGGGAAATCGCGGGTTTTTCGGTTGCCGGCGATTAAACTGCTTTCATTCGGCGTCTCATCAAAAATGAAAATATTTTGAAAACTACAAGTCTCATGGGTTTTAGTGGTGAAAAAATAATTTTAAAAATCGTTCGGGAAATGAGTTTACTCCTGGTTACTTTCTTTGTATACATTCGACTATACGGGACCGAGCCCGGGATTTACGGGAAATCGCGGGTTTTCGGTTGCCGGAGATTAAACTGGTTTCATTCGGCGTCTCATCAAAAATGAAAATATTTTTGAAAAACTACAAGTCTCATGGGTTTTAGTGGTGAAAAAATAATTTTAAAAAATCGTTCGGGAAATGAGTTTACTCCCTGCTTACTTTCTTTGTATACATTCGACTATACGGGGATTTACGGGAAATCGCGAGGTTTTCGGTTGCCGGCGATTAAACTGCTTTCATTCGGCGTCTCATCAAAAATGAAAACTATTTTTGAAAACTACAAGTCTCATGGGTTTTAGTGGTGAAAAAATAATTTTAAAAAATCGTTCGGGAAATGAGTTTACTCCCTGGGTACTTCTTTGTATACATTCCACTATACGGCCGAGCCCGGGATTTACGGGAAAATCGCGGGTTTTTCGGTTCCGGAGATTAAAACTGGTTTCATTCGGCGTCTCATCAAAAATGAAAATATTTTTGAAAACTGCAAGTCTCATGAGTTTTAGTGGTGAAAAAATAATTTTAAAAATCGTTCGGAAATGAGTTTACTCCCTGCTTACTTTCTTTGTATACATTCGAACTATACGGGATTTACGGGAAATCGCGGGTTTTTCGGTGTCCGGCGATTAAACTGGTTTCATTCGGCGTCTCATCAAAAATGAAAACATTTTTGAAAACTACAAGTCTCATGGGTTTTAGTGGTGAAAAAATAATTTTAAAAATCGTTCGGGAAATGAGTTTACTCCCTGGGTACTTTCTTTGTATACATTCCACTATACGGCCGGGATTTACGGGAAATCGCGGGTTTTCGGTTGCCGGCGATTAAACTGCTTTCATTCGGCGTCTCATCAAAAATGAAAATATTTTTGAAAACTACAAGTCTCATGGGTTTTAGTGGTGAAAAAATAATTTTAAAAATCGTTCGGGAAATGAGTTTACTCCCTGGGTACTTTCTTTGTATACATTCCACTATACGGGATTTACGGGAAATCGCGGGTTTTCGGTTTGCCGGCGATTAAACTGGTTTCATTCGGCGTCTCATCAAAAATGAAAACATTTTTGAAAACTACAAGTCTCATGGGTTTTAGTGGTGAAAAAATAATTTTAAAAATCGTTCGGGAAATGAGTTTACTCCCTGGTACTTTCTTTGTATACATTCCACTATACGGGCCGAGCCCGGGATTTACGGGAAATCGCGGGTTTTCGGTTTCCGGAGATTAAACTGGTTTCATTCGGCGTCTCATCAAAAAATGAAAATATTTTTGAAAAACTGCAAGTCTCATGAGTTTTAGTGGTGAAAAAATAATTTTAAAAATCGTTCGGGAAATGAGTTTACTCCCTGCTTACTTTCTTTGTATACATTCGACTATACGGGATTTACGGGAAATCGCGGTTTTCGGTTGCCGGCGATTTAAACTGCTTTCATTCGCGTCTCATCAAAAATGAAAACATTTTTGAAACTACAAGTCTCATGGGTTTTAGTGGTGAAAAAAATAATTTAAAAATCGTTCGGGAAATGAGTTTACTCCCTGCTTACTTTCTTTGTATACATTCGACTATACGGGCCGAGTCCGGATTTACGGGAAATCGCGGGTTTTCGGTTGCCGGCGATTAAACTGCTTTCATTCGGCGTCTCATCAAAAATGAAAATATTTTTGAAAACTACAAGTCTCATGGGTTTTAGTGGTGAAAAAATAATTTTAAAAATCGTTCGGGAAATGAGTTTACTCCCTGCTTACTTTCTTTGTATACATTCGACTATACGGGCCCGGATTTACGGGAAATCGCGGGTTTTCGGTTGCCGGCGATTAAACTGCTTTCATTCGGCGTCTCATCAAAAATGAAAACATTTTTGAAAACTACAAGTCTCATGGTTTTAGTGGTGAAAAATAATTTTAAAAATCGTTCGGGAAATGAGTTTACTCCCTGCTTACTTTCTTTGTATACATTCGACTATACGGGGGATTTACGGGAAATCGCGGGTTTTCGGTTGCCGGCGATTAAACTGCTTTCATTCGGCGTCTCATCAAAAATGAAAATATTTTTGAAAACTACAAGTCTCATGGGTTTTAGTGGTGAAAAAATAATTTTAAAAAATCGTTCGGGAAATGAGTTTACTCCCTGCTTACTTTCTTTGTATACATTCGACTATACGGGATTTACGGGAAATCGCGGGTTTTCGGTTGCCGGCGATTAAACTGCTTTCATTCGGCGTCTCATCAAAAATGAAAACATTTTTGAAAACTACAAGTCTCATGGGTTTTAGTGGTGAAAAAATAATTTTAAAAATCGTTCGGGAAATGAGTTTACTCCCTGGTACTTTCTTTGTATACATTCCACTATACGGGGATTTACGGGAAATCGCGGTTTTTCGATTCCGGCGATTAAACTGCTTTCATTCGGCGTCTCATCAAAAATGAAAATATTTTTGAAAACTGCAAGTCTCATGAGTTTTAGTGGTGAAAAAATAATTTTAAAAAATCGTTCGGGAAATGAGTTTACTCCCTGCTTACTTTCTTTGTATACATTCGACTATACGGGATTTACGGGAAATCGCGGGTTTTCGGTTGCCGGCGATTAAACTGCTTTCATTCGGCGTCTCATCAAAAATGAAAATATTTTTGAAAACTACAAGTCTCATGGGTTTTAGTGGTGAAAAAATAATTTTAAAAATCGTTCGGGAAATGAGTTACTCCCTGCTTACTTTCTTTGTATACATTCGACTATACGGCCGAGCCGGGATTTACGGGGAAATCGCGGGTTTTCGGTTGCCGGCGATTAAACTGCTTTCATTCGGCGTCTCATCAAAAATGAAAACATTTTTGAAACTACAAGTCTCATGGGTTTTAGTGGTGAAAAAATAATTTTAAAAATCGTTCGGGAAATGAGTTTACTCCCTGGGTACTTTCTTTGTATACATTCGACTATACGGCCGGATTTACGGGAAATCGCGGGTTTTCGGTTGCCGGCGATTAAACTGCTTTCATTCGGCGTCTCATCAAAAATGAAACATTTTTGAAAACTACAAGTCTCATGGGTTTTTAGTGGTGAAAAATAATTTTAAAAATCGTTCGGGAAATGAGTTTACTCCCTGGGTACTTTCTTTGTATACATTCCACTATACGGGCCGAGCCCGGGATTTACGGGAAATCGCGGGTTTTCGGTTTCCGGCGATTAAACTGGTTTCATTCGGCGTCTCATCAAAAATGAAAATATTTTGAAAACTGCAAGTCTCATGAGTTTTAGTGGTGAAAAAATAATTTTAAAAATCGTTCGGGAAATGAGTTTACTCCATGCTTACTTTCTTTGTATACATTCGACTATACGGGATTTACGGGAAATCGCGGGTTTTCAGTTGCCGGCGATTAAACTGCTTTCATTCGGCGTCTCATCAAAAATGAAAACATTTTTGAAAACTACAAGTCTCATGAGTTTTAGTGGTGAAAAAATAATTTTAAAAATCGTTCGGGAAATGAGTTTACTCCCTGCTTACTTTCTTTGTTACATTCAACTATACCGGGATTTACGGGAAATAGCGGGTTTTCGGTTGCCGGCGATTAAACTGCTTTCATTCGGCGTCTCATCAAAAATGAAAATATTTTTGAGAACTACAAGTCTCATGGGTTTTAGTGGTGAAAAAATAATTTTAAAAATCGTTCGGGAAATGAGTTTACTCCCTGCTTACTTTCTTTGTATACATTCGAGTATACGGCCGAGCCGGGATTTACGGGAAATCGCGGGTTTTCGGTTGCCGGCGATTAAACTGCTTTCATTTGGCGTCTCATCAAAAATGAAAACATTTTTGAAAACTACAAGTCTCATGGGATTTAGTGGTGAAAAAATAATTTTAAAAATCGTTCGGGAAATGAGTTTACTCCCTGGGTACTTTCTTTGTATACATTCCACTATACGGCCGGATTTACGGGAAATCGCGGGTTTTCGGTTGCCGGCGATTAAACTGGTTTCATTCGGCGTCTCATCAAAAATGAAAACATTTTTGAAAACTACAAGTCTCATGGGTTTTAGTGGTGAAAAAAATAATTTTAAAAATCGTTCGGGAAATGAGTTTACTCCCTGCTTACTTTCTTTGTATACATTCGACTATAGGGCCGAGCCCGGGATTTACCGGGAAATCGCGGGTTTTTCGGTTTCCGGCGATTAAACTGCTTTCATTCGGCGTCTCATCAAAAATGAAAATATTTTGAAAACTGCAAGTCTCATGGGTTTTAGTGGTGAAAAAATAATTTTAAAAATCGTTCTGGGAAATGAGTTTACTGCCCTGCTACTTTCTTTGTATACATTCGACTATACGGCCGAGCCGGATTTACGGGAAATCGCGGTTTTCGGTTGCCGGCGATTAAACTGCTTTCATTCGGCGTCTCATCAAAAATGAAAACTATTTTTGAAAAACTACAAGTCTCATGGGTTTAGTGGTGAAAAAATAATTTTAAAAATCGTTCGGGAAATGAGTTTACTCCCTGCTTACTTTCTTTGTATACATTCGACTATACGGCCGATCCGGGATTTACGGGAAATCGCGGGTTTTCGGTTCCCGGCGATTAAACTGCTTTCATTCGGCGTCTCATCAAAATGAAAATATTTTTGAAAACTACAAGTCTCATGGGTTTTAGTGGTGAAAAAATAATTTTAAAAATCGTTCGGGAAATGAGTTTACTCCTGCTTACTTTCTTTGTATACATTCGACTATACGGGATTTACGGGAAATCGCGGGTTTTCGGTTGCCGGCGATTAAACTGCTTTCATTCGGCGTCTCATCAAAAATGAAAATATTTTTGAAAACTACAAGTCTCATGGGTTTTAGTGGTGAAAAAATAATTTTAAAATCGTTCGGGAAATGAGTTTACTCCCTGCTTACTTTCTTTGTTATACATTCGACTATACGGGCCGGGATTTACGGGAAATCGCGGGTTTTCGGTTGCCGGCGATTAAACTGCTTTCATTCGGCGTCTCATCAAAAATGAAAACATTTTTGAAAACTACAAGTCTCATGGGTTTTAGTGGTGAAAAAATAATTTTAAAAATCGTTCGGGAAATGAGTTTACTCCCTGGGTTACTTTCTTTGTATACATTCCGACTATACGGGCCGAGCCCGGGATTTACGGGAAATCGCGGGGTTTTCGGTTGCCGGCGATTAAACTGCTTTCATTCGGCGTCTCATCAAAAATGAAAACATTTTTGAAAACTGCAAGTCTCATGGGTTTTAGTGGTGAAAAAATAATTTTAAAAATCGTTCGGGGAAATGAGTTTTACTCCTGCTTACTTTCTTTGTATACATTCGACTATTACGGGATTTACGGGAAATCGCGGGTTTTCGGTTCCGGCGATTAAACTGCTTTCATTCGGCGTCTCATCAAAAATGAAAACATTTTTGAAAACTACAAGTCTCATGAGTTTTAGTGGTGAAAAAATAATTTTAAAAATCGTTCGGGAAATGAGTTTACTCCCTGCTTACTTTCTTTGTATACATTCGACTATACGGGATTTACGGGAAATCGCGGGTTTTCGGTTGCCGGCGATTAAACTGCTTTCATTCGGCGTCTCATCAAAAATGAAAATATTTTTGAAAACTACAAGTCTCATGGGTTTTAGTGGTGAAAAAATAATTTTAAAAATCGTTCGGGAAATGAGTTTACTCCCTGCTTACTTTCTTTGTATACATTCGACTATACGGGCCGAGCCGGGATTTACGGGAAATCGCGGGTTTTCGGTTGCCGGCGATTAAACTGCTTTCATTGGCGTCTCATCAAAAATGAAAACATTTTTGAAAACTACAAGTCTCATGGGTTTTAGTGGTGAAAAAATAATTTTAAAAAATCGTTCGGGAAATGAGTTTACTCCCTGGGTACTTTCTTTGTATACATTCCACTATATGGCGAGCCGGGATTTACGGGAAATCGCGGGTTTTCGGTTGCCGGCGATTAAACTGGTTTCATTCGGCGTCTCATCAAAAAATGAAAACATTTTGAAAACTACAAGTCTCAAGGGTTTTAGTGGTGAAAAAATAATTTTAAAAATCGTTCGGGAAATGAGTTTACTCCTGCTTACTTTCTTTGTATACATTCGACTATACGGGATTTACGGGAAATCGCGGGTTTTCGGTTCCGGCGATTAAACTGCTTTCATTCGGCGTCTCATCAAAAATGAAAACATTTTTGAAAACTACAAGTCTCATGGGTTTTAGTGGTGAAAAAATAATTTTAAAAATCGTTCGGGAAATGAGTTTACTCCCTGCTTACTTTCTTTGTATACATTCGACTATACGGCCGAGCCGGATTTACGGGAAATCGCGGGTTTTCGGTTGCCGGCGATTAAACTGCTTTCATTCGGCGTCTCATCAAAAATGAAAACATTTTTGAAAACTGCAAGTCTCATGGGTTTAGTGGTGAAAAAATAATTTTAAAAATCGTTCGGGAAATGAGTTTACTCCCTGGGTACTTTCTTTGTATACATTCCACTATATGGGCCGAGCCCGGGATTTACGGGAAATCGCGGGTTTTCGGTTTCCGGAGATTAAACTGGTTTCATTCGGCGTCTCATCAAAAATGAAAATATTTTTGAAAACTGCAAGTCTCATGAGCTTTAGTGGTGAAAAAATAATTTTAAAAATCGTTCGGGAAATGAGTTTACTCCCTGCTTACTTTCTTTGTATACATTCGACTATACGGGATTTACGGGAAATCGCGGTTTTCGGTTCCGGCGATTAAACTGCTTTCATTCGGCGTCTCATCAAAAATGAAAACATTTTTTGAAAACTACAAGTCTCATGGGTTTTAGTGGTGAAAAATAATTTTAAAAATCGTTCGGGAAATGAGTTTACTCCCTGCTTACTTTCTTTGTATACATTCGACTATACGGGATTTACGGAAATCGCGGGTTTTCGGTTGCCGGCGATTAAACTGCTTTCATTCGGCGTCTCATCAAAAATGAAATATTTTTTGAAAACTACAAGTCTCATGGGTTTTAGTGGTGAAAAAATAATTTTAAAAATCGTTCGGAAATGAGTTTACTCCCTGCTTACTTTCTTTGTATACATTCGACTATACGGCCGAGCCGGGATTTACGGGAAATCGCGGGTTTTCGGTTGCCGGCGATTAAACTGCTTTCATTCGGCGTCTCATCAAAAATGAAAACATTTTTGAAAAACTACAAGTCTCATGGGTTTTAGTGGTGAAAAAATAATTTTAAAATCGTTCGGGAAATGAGTTTACTCCCTGGGTACTTTCTTTGTATACATTCCACTATACGGGCCGGGATTTACGGGAAATCGCGGGTTTTCGGTTGCCGGTGATTAAACTGCTTTCATTCGGCGTCTCATCAAAAATGAAAATATTTTTGAAAACTGCAAGTCTCAAGAGTTTTAGTGGTGAAAAAATAATTTTAAAAATCGTTCGGGAAATGAGTTTACTCCATGCTTACTTTCTTTGTATACATTCGACTATACGGGATTTACGGGAAATCGCGGGTTTTCGGTTCCCGGCGATTAAACTGCTTTCATTCGGCGTCTCATCAAAAATGAAAACATTTTTTGAAAACTACAAGTCTCATGGGTTTTAGTGGTGAAAAATAATTTTAAAAATCGTTCGGGAAATGAGTTTACTCCCTGCTTACTTTCTTTGTTTACATTCGACTATACGGGCCGAGCGGGATTTACGGGAAATCGCGGTTTTCGGTTGCCGGCGATTAAACTGGTTTCATTTGGCGTCTCATCAAAAATGAAAACATTTTTGAAAACTACAAGTCTCATGGGTTTTAGTGGTGAAAAAATAATTTTAAAAATCGTTCGGGGAAATGAGTTTACTCCCTGGGTACTTTCTTGTATACATTCCACTATATGGGCCGAGCCCGGATTTACGGGAAATCGCGGGTTTTCGGGTTTCCGGAGATTAAACTGGTTTCATTCGGCGTCTCATCAAAAATGAAAATATTTTTTGAAAACTGCAAGTCTCAAGAGTTTTAGTGGTGAAAAAATAATTTTAAAAATCGTTCGGGAAATGAGTTTACTCCATGCTTACTTTCTTTGTATACATTCGACTATACGGGATTTACGGGAAATCGCGGGTTTCGGTTCCCGGCGATTAAACTGCTTTCATCGGCGTCTCATCAAAATGAAGTCTCATGAGTTTTAGTGGTTGAAAAAATAATTTTTAAAAATCGTTCGGGAAATGAGTTTACTCCCTGCTTACTTTCTTTGTTTATATTCGACTATACGGGATTTACGGGAAATAGCGGGTTTTTCGGTTGCCGGCGATTAAACTGCTTTCATTCGGCGTCTCATCAAAATGAAAATATTTTTGAAAACTACAAGTCTCATGGGTTTTAGTGGTGAAAAAATAATTTTAAAATCGTTCGGGAAATGAGTTTACTCCCTGCTTACTTTCTTTGTATACATTCGAGTATACGGGCCGAGCCGGGATTTACGGGAAATCGCGGGTTTTCGGTTGCCGGCGATTAAACTGCTTTCATTTGGCGTCTCATCAAAAATGAAAACATTTTTGAAAACTGCAAGTCTCATGGGTTTTAGTGGTGAAAAAATAATTTTAAAAATCGTTCGGGAAATGAGTTTACTCCCTGGGTACTTTCTTTGTATACATTCCACTATATGGGCCGAGCCCGGGATTTACGGGAAATCGCGGGTTTTCGGTTTCCGGAGATTAAACTGGTTTCATTCGGCGTCTCATCAAAAATGAAAATATTTTTGAAAACTGCAAGTCTCAAGAGTTTTAGTGGTGAAAAAATAATTTTAAAAATCGTTCGGGAAATGAGTTTACTCCATGCTTACTTTCTTTGTATACATTCGACTATACGGGATTTACGGGAAATCGCGGGTTTTCGGTTCCCGGCGATTAAACTGCTTTCATTCGGCGTCTCATCAAAAATGAAAACATTTTTGAAAACTACAAGTCTCATGGGTTTTAGTGGTGAAAAAATAATTTTAAAAATCGTTCGGGAAATGAGTTTACTCCCTGCTTACTTTCTTTGTTTACATTCGACTATACGGGCCGAGCCGGGATTTACGGGAAATCGCGGATTTTCGGTTGCCGGCGATTAAACTGCTTTCATTTGGCGTCTCATCAAAAATGAAAACATTTTTGAAAACTGCAAGTCTCATGGGATTTAGTGGTGAAAAAATAATTTTAAAAATCGTTCGGGAAATGAGTTTACTCCCTGGGTACTTTCTTTGTATACATTCCACTATATGGGCCGAGCCCGGGATTTACGGGAAATTGCGGGTTTTCGGTTTCCGGAGATTAAACTGGTTTCATTCGGCGTCTCATCAAAAATGAAAATATTTTTGAAAACTGCAAGTCTCAAGAGTTTTAGTGGTGAAAAAATAATTTTAAAAATCGTTCGGGAAATGAGTTTACTCCATGCTTACTTTCTTTGTATACATTCGACTATACGGGATTTACGGGAAATCGCGGGTTTTCGGTTCCCGGCGATTAAACTGCTTTCATTCGGCGTCTCATCAAAAATGAAAACATTTTTGAAAACTACAAGTCTCATGGGTTTTAGTGGTGAAAAAATAATTTTAAAAATCGTTCGGGAAATGAGTTTACTCCCTGGGTACTTTCTTTGTATACATTCCACTATACGGGATTTACGGGAAATCGCGGGTTTTCGGTTGCCGGCGATTAAATTGGTTTCATTCGGCGTCTCATCAAAAATGAAAACATTTTTGAAAACTACAAGTCTCATGGGTTTTAGTGGTGAAAAAACTAGAAATTAAAAAAAGGTTGCGAAGCATTCTCGCAAGTTGCAAGCAAAATTTGTTCATGAAGAACCAAAGGCGGCAATGTTCGCGGGGATATGGGCCTTGAAGCTGTTAGCACCCTCCCCCTCCCCCTCCCTGCTGTAGTTAGGATGAGACAAAACATAGGATCATTTGACACTCAGTTTTGCGAAAACGGCCTACTGATTCTCTAGCGTAATTTTTATTTTGCCGAAATACAATTTTGCTACACTAGAATTTAATTTCGGGAAAATTGCAAGAACTAATTGAGCAATTTAAATAACCTGCTCTGGTATATTTTTTAGGAATTTCTAGGATATTTGACAGGACTACGCGCTTTTTTTGTAAGAACAACTGTATAAGGACAGAACCCAAAATATTTTCCGACGAATAGGAACAAAACTGTTTTTACAACTAACAACCTGAGTCAGAATTTTGTTAGAAAATAAGAACAAACCAGAATCTGAATTTTCTTGCACTTTGCACTTTTTAAACTACCGTAAAGTTTCATAAGTGAGAACAAAGTAGGACTTAATTCGGAAGTTGTGTAGGCATTAAAACAACGCAAAAACAAATCAGACGAAAACGGGTGCAGAAAATAATAAAACAAAATTTATCTTCTGGAAATTTTAATTGCGTAGGTTGTGAACATTTCTATAAGCAATCTAACAATGCAAAACATTTAAAATTAACTTCCATTTTTTGTAATAAAAATAGGGATTTTGAATCCAATCTTTTAAATCTAAAAATTTACAAAATAATAATGACAACATCGTATAGGGTTTAATTTGTTTGTTTAATCACGTCTCGCACGTAGTTAGATTACATTCTTGTCTATACATTAAACTTCCAGCCTTCCGAGGTGTAGCTAGATGACCTAAAAAAACCCAAAAAAACCCATAAGAAAACGACAAAAATTATTTCAAAACATCATCCATGTTACAGGCATAATCACACCGAGATTTTACAAGTTACAACAATCGTTTATACATAGAAGTGCACACACTAGTTTCATTCTAATAAATATCAGTTTGTCTGACTTATTGTAAACAAAAAAACGTGTTTTTATAATAAGAAACATGATCATAAGAAACAGCAGGCTGATATTAAAAGAACTTTTAACTGTAACTTAATAAAAAACAAATTAATAAATCTACTGGTTTTGGCTGAAAAGTATTTTAAGGTTTACAATCCAATGTTCCTCTGACAAAATTTTCTTTCGTTTTCACAATTCCTTTTAGAGGAGGAAAATTTGTCCATTAGTTTATTTACTAAGTAGTATGGGTGGCCAGTGCCATTCTTCTTATAAATTTATTAATAAGTATAGTATGTTTATTTTATTGCAAAAAATAATAAATGAACAAGGTTATTTATTTATTTTGTTCCAAAAATTCGAAATTTTAAAAATAACCCCTGCCACAATATAAAAAAAACTCAAGAAATTCAGCATTTGACAGTAATAATAATGCACCACAAAAAGATTTCCTGAGACTGTAAAACTCACACGCATACTAATCTACCATACTGAACACAAAAGTTACAAAAAACACGAAATTTGGTTAAGGTCTATTATGTGGTTTCACATCCTTAAAGGGTCATTCAAGAGTAGTTTTTACGTATCATGACTTAGCTATACCACATTATTGTAAGCTCATGAAACACAATGCAAAAACAAAAACATAGGGTTAGATGTGTAAAGAAAATGATGAAGCCCTAATTTTTTTTCTTTTTAAATATTTTTATATATATATGTCCAAACTTAATCTCCCAAAAACACAATGCAAAAACATAGGGTTAAGGCGGTGATACACGATCCAATTAATCGAACTCGATTAGTCGAATTCGACAAATTGGATCGTGTATCATGTAAAAATCGTATGCTTTCGGCATGTTCAGACTTGTCGAATTCGATTTTTAAAAAAGTCAGACCGGTTCAACTTTTTCGATTAATCGAAAGGTTTTTAACCAATCAAAATGCTTAAAATATGTACATCAAATGTGCGTTCAGAAAAATGTGAGTTTCTATATGAAAAATAAACATTACTAGAGGACGCTTAAAAACATCAAGTCTTCAAAAAAAGATAAAAAAGAGTTTAACGAGATTTTTATCAGTGAATGGATGTTGGAAGAAGCGCTCTGTGGAGCTTATTAACAGAAGACATCCAAAGAAAATTAAAAATAATCTTCTTGCTGTAACCAAAATTTGTTTAGTAACAAATAACACACTCCGTTTCTAACGTTTTCTTAAATTTTTAGTTGAAGTTTCAATTTTATTTTAATACTAAATATATATAATTTTGATAATTCGAATTCAATTAATTGGATCATGTATCATCACCTTCTCACCTGTCAAGTTTCGATTTTATTTTAATGCTCAATATAATTTCGACAAATCGAATTCGATTAATCGGATCGTGTATCACCGCCTTTAGATGTGTAAAGAAAATGATGAAGCCCTAATTTTTTTTCTTTTTAAATATTTTTATATATGTCCAAACTTAATCTCCCAAAAACTTAAATATTTTTATATATGTCCAAACTTAATCTCCCAAAAACAATAATTACATTAACGGTTGCCACCATTGTCAAACAAAAGTCCACTTGGTAATTTATGACTTCACACGTCGTACATAGCTCACTTCTTGAAAAATTTATTGTGAGGTTCGAGTGTTGAAGAATTTAACAACATGCAAAAGTAGGTAAACGAAGTAAAACTTCCAGGTAAAGGCACTGTTTGATAAAATAGTTGAGCTTAAGAACATATATCAGTAAAAAGACGCTAGTAGCAACAGTAAAAAAGTTTTTAACCACAATGAGCAAATACCGTAAAGAATGAAGAGGTGTATTTTCCCGTTAGTTTTGGATTGGTGACTTAAATTTATTTCCACGATGCAACAAAAAAAAGAAGCAACTTGAGTTTTAGGAAATATTTAAAAATATTATAATAAAATTTAAAAAGAAAGAGTTTTGCTAATACTTGTGGATTGAATTTTCTTTTTCTGACTGTAGCTAGAGGTATAGCTGGCTAATGATTTGATTGAAGGATGACAGCAAAAAATATTTTCCATGGTGGCCTCAGCTCAGGAACTAAAAAGTAATTTAGTTAGCTACTTACATCAAACCAAGGAAAAACGTAAAAATAACTTTCAAATCATCCATAGCTACCTTCGCAACTCACTTTTCTTCTGCTGCATGAAAAAAGGATACCACAAACATGCCAATTCAAGCTGATAATTTGGTACTTTAAAATCTTCTTTTTAATGAAGCGATAAATATAACACGTTTTTGGGCATTCAAAGAAAAGGTACAAGCTTTCCAACTAGAAATATTAAGAGAAAAAGCATGCCAGCTATGCCAATTATTATCAGGACTTGGTATAAACTATGTGTTTGTGTTGGGTCTGTAAAACACACGATAATTCAAATTAGCCGATAGCCGTTTTCTGATTGCTTGAGTGTACTTCCGAGTCTTTCGCTCCCGGCAAACGAAAAATCGGGAAATGACGGGGGAGGGGGTACGAAAGACGGGGGCAGGGGGGTACAAAGCCAATTTATTGGCATTTTTAGCTAACTTTTATTAGAGCTGCTCGGTCCAAACTTATTTGTTCTAGTAGACAAAAAAATAACCTACCTTTTCGTGAAAAATTATCAGTCCTATTTCTTTACCCTGATTTTATATGATTTTTTTTCTATCGAAATTTTGAGAATCTCAATAATTCTCTTGGTATACCTCGCGTGTAGCAAACGTGCTCCACAATTTCGCTTCGCTCGCTTCGCTCGCGAAGCTCAATTGCTTCGCAATAATTTTAAAATCGTTCGGGAAATGAGTTTACTCCCTGCTTACTTTCTTTGTATACATTCGAGTATACGGGCCGAGCCGGGATTTACGGGAAATCGCGGGTTTTCGGTTGCCGGCGATTAAACTGCTTTCATTCGGCGTCTCATCAAAAATGAAAACATTTTTGAAAACTACAAGTCTCATGGGTTTTAGTGGTGAAAAAATAATTTTAAAATCGTTCGGGAAATGAGTTTACTCCCTGCTTACTTTCTTTGTATACATTCGAGTATACGGGCCGAGCCGGGATTTACGGGAAATCGCGGGTTTTCGGTTGCCGGCGATTAAACTGCTTTCATTCGGCGTCTCATCAAAAATGAAAACATTTTTGAAAACTACAAGTCTCATGGGTTTTAGTGGTGAAAAAATAATTTTAAAAATCGTTCGGGAAATGAGTTTACTCCCTGGGTACTTTCTTTGTATACATTCCACTATACGGGATTTACGGGAAATCGCGGGTTTTCGGTTGCCAGCGATTAAACTGGTTTCATTCAGCGTCTCATCAAAAATGAAAACATTTTTGAAAACTACAAGTCTCATGGGTTTTAGTGGTGAAAAAATAATTTTAAAATCGTTCGGGAAATGAGTTTACTCCCTGCTTACTTTCTTTGTATACATTCGAGTATACGGGCCGAGCCGGGATTTACGGGAAATCGCGGGTTTTCGGTTGCCGGCGATTAAACTGCTTTCATTCGGCGTCTCATCAAAAATGAAAACATTTTTGAAAACTACAAGTCTCATGGGATTTAGTGGTGAAAAAATAATTTTAAAAATCGTTCGGGAAATGAGTTTACTCCCTGGGTACTTTCTTTGTATACATTCCACTATACGGGATTTACGGGAAATCGCGGGTTTTCGGTTGCCGGCGATTAAATTGGTTTCATTCGGCGTCTCATAAAAATGAAAACATTTTTGAAAACTACAAGCCTCATGGGTTTTAGTGGTGAAAAAATAATTTTAAAATCGTTCGGGAAATGAGTTTACTCCCTGGGTACTTTCTTTGTATACATTCCACTATATGGGCCGAGCCCGGGATTTACGGGAAATCGCGGGTTTTCGGTTTCCGGAGATTAAACTGGTTTCATTCGGCGTCTCATCAAAAATGAAAACATTTTTGAAAACTACAAGTCTCATGGGTTTTAGTGGTGAAAAAATAATTTTAAAAATCGTTCGGGAAATGAGTTTACTCCCTGGGTACTTTCTTTGTATACATTCCACTATACGGACCGAGCCCGGGATTTACGGGAAATCGCGGGTTTTCGATTTCCGGAGATTAAACTGGTTTCATTCGGCGTCTCATCAAAAATGAAAATATTTTTGAAAACTGCAAGTCTCATGAGTTTTAGTGGTGAAAAAATAATTTGAAAAATCGTTCGGGAAATGAGTTTACTCCCTGGGTACTTTCTTTGTATACATTCCACTATACGGGATTTACGGGAAATCGCGGGTTTTCGGTTGCCGGCGATTAAACTGGTTTCATTCAGCGTCTCATCAAAAATGAAAACATTTTTGAAAACTACAAGTCTCATGGGTTTTAGTGGTGAAAAAATAATTTTAAAATCGTTCGGGAAATGAGTTTACTCCCTGCTTACTTTCTTTGTATACATTCGAGTATACGGGCCGAGCCGGGATTTACGGAAAATCGCGGGTTTTCGGTTCCCGGCGATTAAACTGCTTTCATTCGGCGTCTCATCAAAAATGAAAACATTTTTGAAAACTACAAGTCTCATGGGATTTAGTGGTGAAAAAATAATTTTAAAAATCGTTCGGGAAATGAGTTTACTCCCTGGGTACTTTCTTTGTATACATTCCACTATACGGGATTTACGGGAAATCGCGGGTTTTCGGTTGCCGGCGATTAAATTGGTTTCATTCGGCGTCTCATAAAAATGAAAACATTTTTGAAAACTACAAGCCTCATGGGTTTTAGTGGTGAAAAAATAATTTTAAAATCGTTCGGGAAATGAGTTTACTCCCTGGGTACTTTCTTTGTATACATTCCACTATATGGGCCGAGCCGGGATTTACGGGAAATCGCGGGTTTTCGGTTTCCGGAGATTAAACTGGTTTCATTCGGCGTCTCATCAAAAATGAAAACATTTTTGAAAACTACAAGTCTCATGGGTTTTAGTGGTGAAAAAATAATTTTAAAAATCGTTCGGGAAATGAGTTTACTCCCTGGGTACTTTCTTTGTATTCATTCCACTATACGGACCGAGCCCGGGATTTACGGGAAATCGCGGGTTTTCGATTTCCGGAGATTAAACTGGTTTCATTCGCCGTCTCATCAAAAATGAAAATATTTTTGAAAACTGCAAGTCTCATGAGTTTTAGTGGTGAAAAAATAATTTGAAAAATCGTTCGGGAAATGAGTTTACTCCCTGCTTACTTTCTTTGTATACATTCAACTATACGGGATTTACGGGAAATCGCAGGTTTTCGGTTGCCGGGGATTAAACTGCTTTCATTCGGCGTCTCATCAAAAATGAAAATATTTTTGAAAACTACAAGTCTCATGGGTTTTAGTGGTGAAAAAATAATTTTAAAATCGTTCGGGAAATGAGTTTACTCCCTGCTTACTTTCTTTGTATACATTCGAGTATACGGGCGGAGCCGGGATTTACGGGAAATCTCTCTCTCTTTTCCCGTAAATCCCAGGCTCGGTCCGTATAGTGGAATGTATACAAAGAAAGTACCCAGGGAGTAAACTCATTTCCCGAACGATTTTTAAAATTATTTTTTCACCACTAAAACCCATGAGACTTGTAGTTTTCAAAAATGTTTTCATTTTTGATGAGACGCCGAATGAAACCAGTTTAATCTCCGGAAACCGAAAACCCGCGATTTCCCGTAAATCCCGTATAGTCGAATTTATACAAAGAAAGTAAGCAGGGAGTAAACTCATTTACCGAACGATTTTTTAAATTATTTTTTCACCATTAAAACTCATGAGACTTGCAGTTTTCAAAATATTTTCATTTTGGATGAGACGCCGAATGAAACCAGTTTAATCTCCGAAAATCAAAACCGCGATTTCCGCAAATCCCGGGCTCGCGTCCGTATAGTGGAATGTATACAAAGAAAGTACCCAGGGAGTAAACTCATTTCCCAAACGATTTTTAAAATTATTTTTTCACCACTAAAACCCATGAGACTTGTAGTTTTCAAAAATGTTTTCGTTTTTGATGAGACGCCGAATGAAAGCAGTTTAATCGCCGGGAACCGAAAACACGCGATTTCCCGTAAATCCTGTATAGTCGAATGTATACAAAGAAAGTAAGCATGGAGTAAACTCATTTCCCGAACGATTTTTAAAATTATTTTTTCACCACTAAAACTCTTGAGACTTGCAGTTTTCAAAAATATTTTCATTTTTGATGAGACGCCGAATGAAACAAGTTTAATCTCCGGAAACCGAAAACCCGCGATTTCCCCGTAAATCCCGGGTCGGCCAAATAGTGGAATGTATACAAAGAAAGTACCAGGGAGTAAACTCATTTCCGAACGATTTTTAAAAATTACTTTTTCACTACTAAAACCCATGAGACTTGTAGTTTTCAAAAATGTTTTCATTTTTGATAGACGCCGAATGAAAACCAGTTTAATCTCCGGAAACCGAAAACCCGCGATTTCCCGTAAATCCCGTATAGTCGAATGTATACAAAGAAAGTAAGCAGGGAGTAAACTCATTTACCGAACGATTTTTCAAATCATTTTTTCACCACTTAAAACCCATGAGACTTGTAGTTTTCAAAATATTTTCATTTTTGATGGAGACGCCGAATGAAACCAGTTTAATCTCCGGAACCGAAAACCCGCGATTTCCGTAAATCCCGGGCTCGGCCCGTATAGTGGAATGTATACAAAGAAAGTACCCAGGGAGTAAACTCATTTCCCCGAACGATTTTTAAATTATTTTTTCACCACTAAAACCCATGAGATTGTAGCTTTTCAAAAATGTTTTCGTTTTTGATGAGACGCCGAATGAAAGCAGTTTAATCGCCGGGAACCGAAAACCCGCGATTCCCGTAAATCCCGTATAGTCGAATGTATACAAAGAAAGTAAGCAGGCGAGTTAAACTCATTTACCGAACGATTTTTTCAAATCATTTTTTCACCATTAAAACTCATGAGACTTGCAGTTTTCAAAAATATTTTCATTTTTGATGAGACGCCGAATGAACGCAGTTTAATCTCCGGAAATCGAAAAACCGCGATTTCCCGCAAATCCCGGGCTCGTCCGTATAGTGGAATGTATACAAAGAAAGTACCCAGGGAGTAAACTCATTTCCCGAACGATTTTTAACCCTATTCATACCGTGCCGCGCTGTTGCAGCACATATGGTTTTTAAAAAGCCGCCATTATTTTTTGGGGGCACCGTTCATTGTGAAACCGCCTGACTTTTATTTTTTTTATATTTAGAACCTGTTTCTGGTAAAAAAAAAGAATTTAAATAAAAAATGCTGCTAATTTTAACGGTTTGTCATGACCGGTCAGAAAATAAATTTTTTGAAGATTTTTGTTGTTTTCGGGCGACTCTTACATACAAAATCTTCACAAAAATATTAAGCAATGCTCTTCCAATGTTACAGTGACTCTTTCTAATATATTTCTAACTGTTTTTATATATATTCATTACAATTTCAGTAATAAATTATAATAATGAAACGGCAAAAAATATCTGCTCAAGATGCGGTAAACGACATCCTGCAATTTGTCTACAACGATGAAGACGCAGACGACACTGATGATGAAAATGATCTAAATGATCTAAATGGAAATGAGAATGAAGGTATATCATTAATTAATCAATCTGTCCATATTTACGCTTATTCATTGCAAATTTATGAATAGAAATAAATAACCGTGCATGGTCATTATTCGCAGGCCACATTTTCTATATTTCTCACGGTATAACTTTGTATATATATCTATATATATATATTATGCGATATTATATATATATATATATATATTTGTTTCACTGCTAGCATTTCCAATTATACTTTAGACTTACAAATTCCAGGGGAAGATCATGGTGAGTCTGAATGAGGAGCAAAATATGGTAGTACAGAACAACGAAGCGATAATGATGAAGAACTCAACCCCAACCCGCGTTACCCAAAAAGAATGCTCACTTATCAAAGAAAAGTCCATTCCATAGAATCTGCTCTAGATGAGTCCAGCTACCAGCCAATGAATAATCCTGAAAGGTAAAAAAAATGAAAGGTATCATTGAAAATAAACAAGATAAAAAGAAAACACTTATATATAACTTTTCAAACCAGAAACCAGACAATATCGGTCGACAGAGAAGGCCGACGTTATAAAAGACAAACCAGGTCCAGTGCCCAGGGCTAGAAATACTTGTGAACCTGTTGATGCATTTCACATGTTTTTTACCAAAGAAATGTTTTGAACTAATACTAGAAAATACTAACAGAAAAATTAATAACTTACGTGCATCGCTTTCGGAAGAAAAATTGCAGTCGTTTATGAAAATCACGATAATCGACGAGATTCAAGCTTTTGTCGGATTGATGTTGTATAGGGACTTTTCAGCCTCAATAATTTCTCACTCCTAAAGCTCTTTCAGACAAATATGGACCACCAATATTTGCTGCAACCATGTCACGTAACCGATTCTTTTTTTCTTTTACGGTGTTTTTGTTTTGATGACGAATCTACACGTGCTGAACGCTGGAAACAAGATCGCTTTGCGGCTGCACGAGAACTTTTTGAAATGTTCAACGAGCAATGCATGACATCTATGAAGGCAAACAGACTTTGTGTACCTTGGATGAAACTCTGTATCCTATGCGAAAGCCAGGTCGCCTTCAAACAGTACAATCCAAATAAACCTGCAAAGTACGGGCTACTTTTCAAGTCGTTGAATTCTGCCTCGCTACCCGTATACATATGTAACTACACCATATGCAGGCAAACCACAAGCTGGAGATGGTGAATTTTTACCGTCCAGGTACAGAAAATGTAACCATGTATCTGATCAATCGACTTGACAGCAATCAAAAGCTCGAAGGTAAAAACATCTCATTTGATCGCCTTTACACAACATTTACCCTTTGCGACATGGCTTCTCACTGAAAAACATGTGACTTGCATTGGTACCCTGATTGCAAACAGAAGGGGTTTACCGAAGGATATCAAAAACGTTGATAAGCGGGAAGTCCTTTCGACTGAATTTTATTGGGATGATAAGAACGATCTCATCTTGGGTTCGTATGTTGTCAGTACCTCGACGAAAAAAAAAAAGAATGTAATGATCCTTTCTACCTACAGACCCTTTCTTGGCACCACTATTGACGATGGGAAGAACAAAGCCTATGCTGTACAAGCTTTACGATTTTACCAAAGGTGGGACAGATATAGTTGACCAACGGATGGGTTTTACACCAGCAAATTTAAATCGCGAAAATGGTCAATGGTAGCATTCGCATACATTCTCGACATGGCACGCGTAAATTCATCTACTTTATTCGCGCTGAATAATAAAATTGATCCTTTGAAACAGGATTCTTTTGATTTTGGAATGTTCCCTTGTTTTCGGTCTTGTTGGTCCTTTCGTCAAGCAACGTGATCCGGCAAACCTAAAGCCAGGCATCAAAACAGAAAATTGCATTGACACTTGCATCAATGGGTATCCCGAATGCCGTGACCCCAACACCGGTCAATGCTAGATTTCCCGCCGTAGGTGAAAGGAGAAGAAGATGCAAAATTTGTATTGAAGGGATGGAACATGGTGCTAACTCAAGACAAATTACTAAGTCAAAAATCTTTATGTCAATCGTGCGGTAATAGTACATGTCAGAAACATCTTGTCCGTATTTGCCATAGTTGTATGGACTAACTTTGAATGCACAATTGACTTTTTTCATCCAGTTGTCTTGTTTTATTTTATTTTACTACTTTAGGAACTAGTTTTACTAAATTTCCTCTGCTTTTTATATATTTTACTGATATATAGTATGGAAATTTACTTCGTTTACCCTGATTTTCCTACTTTTTACGTATAAAATTTTGGAAATTGTTGATTTATTTGATAATTTTTCAGACTAATTTAGCTTTTTCTGATTCTTGTGGTTTCATTAGGTAATTGTGAATACTTCATACAAAATTTCAGATCAAGAAAATATTTTTATTCAGTTGTAGGCCCAATAGTGATGTACCTCAACCGTGCAATATTCATACTTGACCGAATAAATTTTTTCATATTTCTCGCTTTTTCATGAGAGATTTTTGGAGGCCTAAAATCACGTTTTCTTGAATCAAATTTGATTTTAGGTTAATTTAAGTATATATTATTTGCCTTAGAACCAAGTTATATTACTTTTTCAATTTTTTTCCATCCGTCCTGTTGATTTAGGGACGACATAGATATTTTACTGTTTTCGGCTGAACCTCGATTACTCACAGGTCATTTTATGGATGATTTTGTAAGTTTATATTCTTTTTATTATCTCAAAGGATTCATTTTTAATGTTAAATAAAGTGTATCCAAAATTTCAAATCAAAAGGACTTGTTCGTTCCGGAAGTTATGGCATCCGTGCTGTTAGAGCGCGGCACGGTACCTTTAGATCCCGGTGACACGGTATGAATAGGGTTAAAATTATTTTTTCACCACTAAAACCCATGAGACTTGTAGTTTTTCAAAAATGTTTTCGTTTTTGATGAGACGCCGAATGAAAGCAGTTTAATCGCCGGGAACCGAAAACCCGCGATTTCCCGTAAATCCCGTATAGTCGAATGTATACAAAGAAAGTAAGCATGGAGTAAACTCATTTCCCGAACGATTTTTAAAATTATTTTTTCACCACTAAAACTCATGAGACTTGCAGTTTTCAAAAATATTTTCATTTTTGATGAGACGCCGAATGAAACCAGTTTAATCTCCGGAAATCGAAAAACCGCGATTTCCCGTAAATCCTGTATAGTCGAATGTATACAAAGAAAGTAAGCATGGAGTAAACTCATTTCCCGAACGATTTTTAAAATTATTTTTTCACCACTAAAACTCTTGAGACTTGCAGTTTTCAAAAATATTTTCATTTTTGATGAGACGCCGAATGAAACAAGTTTAATCTCCGGAAACCGAAAACCCGCGATTTCCCGTAAATCCCGGGCTCGGCCCAAATAGTGGAATGTATACAAAGAAAGTACCCAGGGAGTAAACTCATTTCCCGAACGATTTTTAAAATTATTTTTTCACCACTAAAACCCATGAGACTTGTAGTTTTCAAAAATGTTTTCATTTTTGATGAGACGCCGAATGAAACCAGTTTAATCTCCGGAAACCGAAAACCCGCGATTTCCCGTAAATCCCGTATAGTCGAATGTATACAAAGAAAGTAAGCAGGGAGTAAACTCATTTACCGAACGATTTTTCAAATTATTTTTTCACCATTAAAACTCATGAGACTTGCAGTTTTCAAAAATATTTTCATTTTTGATGAGACGCCGAATGAAACCAGTTTAATCTCCGGAAATCGAAAAACCGCGATTTCCCGCAAATCCCGGGCTCGGTCCGTATAGTGGAATGTATACAAAGAAAGTACCCAGGGAGTAAACTCATTTCCCGAACGATTTTTAAAATTATTTTTTCACCACTAAAACCCATGAGACTTGTAGTTTTCAAAAATGTTTTCATTTTTGATGAGACGCCGAATGAAACCAGTTTAATCGCCGGAAACCGAAAACCCGCGATTTCCCGTAAATCCCGTATAGTCGAATGTATACAAAGAAAGTAAGCAGGGAGTAAACTCATTTACCGAACGATTTTTCAAATTATTTTTTCACCATTAAAACTCATGAGACTTGCAGTTTTCAAAAATATTTTCATTTTTGATGAGACGCCGAATGAAACCAGTTTAATCTCCGGAAATCGAAAACCCGCGATTTCCCGTAAATCCCGGGCTCGGTCCGTATAGTGGAATGTATACAAAGAAAGTACCCAGGGAGTAAACTCATTTCCCGAACGATTTTTAAAATTATTTTTTCACCACTAAAACCCATGAGACTTGTAGTTTCAAAAATGTTTTCATTTTTGATGAGACGCCGAATGAAACCAGTTTAATCGCCGGAACCGAAAACCCGCGATTTCCCGTAAATCCCGTATAGTCGAATGTATACAAAGAAAGTAAGCAGGGAGTAAACTCATTTACCGAACGATTTTTCAAATTATTTTTTCACCATTAAAACTCATGAGACTTGCAGTTTTCAAAAATATTTTCATTTTTGATGAGACGCCGAATGAAACCAGTTTAATCTCCGGAAATCGAAAACCCGCGATTTCCCGTAAATCCCGGGCTCGGTCCGTATAGTGGAATGTATACAAAGAAAGTACCCAGGGAGTAAACTCATTTCCCGAACGATTTTTAAAATTATTTTTTCACCACTAAAACCCATGAGACTTGTAGTTTTCAAAAATGTTTTCGTTTTTGATGAGACGCCGAATGAAAGCAGTTTAATCGCCGGGAACCGAAAACCCGCGATTTCCCGTAAATCCCGTATAGTCGAATGTATACAAAGAAAGTAAGCAGGGAGTAAACTCATTTCCCGAACGATTTTAAAATTATTTTTTCACCACTAAAACCCATGAGACTTGTAGTTTTCAAAAATATTTTCATTTTTTGATGAGACGCCGAATGAAACCAGTTTAATCTCCGGAACCGAAAACCCGCGATTTCCCGTAAATCCGGCTCGGCCTATAGTGGAATGTATACAAAGAAAGTACCCAGGGAGTAAACTCATTTCCCGAACGATTTTTAAAATTATTTTTTCACCACTAAAACCATGAGACTTGTAGTTTTCAAAAATGTTTTCATTTTTGATGAGACGCCGAATGAAACCAGTTTAATCTCCGGAACCGAAAACCCGCGATTTCCCGTAATCCCGTATAGTCGAATGTATACAAAGAAAGTAAGCAGGGAGTAAACTCATTTCCCGAACGATTTTTAAAATTATTTTTTCACCATTAAAACTCATGAGACTTGCAGTTTTCAAAAATATTTTCATTTTTGATGAGACGCCGAATGAAACCAGTTTAATCTCCGGAAACCGAAAACCCGCGATTTCCCGTAAATCCCGGCTCGGCCGTATAGTGGAATGTATACAAAGAAAGTACCCAGGGAGTAAACTCATTTCCCGAACGATTTTTAAAATTATTTTTTCACCACTAAAACCCATGAGACTTGTAGTTTTCAAAAATGTTTTCATTTTTGATGAGACGCCGAATGAAAGCAGTTTAATCGCCGGGCAACCGAAAACCCGCGATTTCCCGTAAATCCCGTATAGTCGAATGTATACAAAGAAAGTAAGCATGGGAGTAAACTCATTTCCCGAACGATTTTTAAATTATTTTTTCAACCACTAAAACTCCATGAGACTTGCAGTTTTCAAAAATATTTTCATTTTGATGAGAACGCCGAATGAAACCAGTTTAATCTCCGGAAACCGAAAACGCCGCGATTTCCCGTAAATCCCGGGCTCGCCCAATAGTGGAATGTATACAAAGAAAGTAGCCAGGGAGTAAACTCATTTCCCGAACGATTTTTCAAAATTATTTTTTTCACCACTTAAAACTCATGAGACTTGCAGTTTTCAAAAATATTTTTCATTTTGATGAGACGCCGAATGAAACCAAGTTTAATCTCCCGGAAATCGAAAAACCCGCGATTTCCCGTAAATCCCGGGCTCGTCCGTATAGTGGAATGTATACAAAGAAAGTACCCAGGGAGTAAACTCATTTCCCGAACGATTTTTAAAATTATTTTTTCACCACTAAAACCCATGAGACTTGTAGTTTTCAAAAATGTTTTCATTTTTGATGAGACGCCGAATGAAAGCAGTTTAATCGCCGGAAACCGAAAACCCGCGATTTCCCGTAAATCCCGTATAGTCGAATGTATACAAAGAAAGTAAGCAGGGAGTAAACTCATTTCCCGAACGATTTTTAAAATTATTTTTTCACCACTAAAACTCATGAGACTTGTAGTTTTCAAAAATATTTTCATTTTTGATGAGACGCCGAATGAAACCAGTTTAATCGCCGGAAACCGAAAACCCGCGATTTCCCGTAAATCCGGCTCGGCCGTATAGTGGAATGTATACAAAGAAAGTACCCAGGGAGTAAACTCATTTCCCGAACGATTTTTAAAATTATTTTTTCACCACTAAACCCATGAGACTTGTAGTTTTCAAAAATATTTTCATTTTTGATGAGACGCCGAATGAAAGCAGTTTAATCGCCGGCAACCGAAAACCCGCGATTTCCCGTAAATCCCGGCTCGGCCGTATAGTGGAATGTATACAAAGAAAGTAAGCAGGGAGTAAACTCATTTCCCGAACGATTTTTAAAATTATTTTTTCACCACTAAAACCCATGAGACTTGTAGTTTTCAAAAATATTTTCATTTTTGATGAGACGCCGAATGAAACCAGTTTAATCGCCGGCAACCGAAAACCCGCGATTTCCCGTAAATCCCGTATAGTCGAATGTATACAAAGAAAGTAAGCAGGGAGTAAACTCATTTCCCGAACGATTTTTAAAATTATTTTTTCACCACTAAAACCCATGAGACTTGTAGTTTTCAAAAATGTTTTCATTTTTGATGAGACGCCGAATGAAAGCAGTTTAATCGCCGGAAACCGAAAACCCGCGATTTCCCGTAAATCCGCCCCGTATAGTCGAATGTATACAAAGAAAGTAAGCAGGGAGTAAACTCATTTCCCGAACGATTTTTAAATTATTTTTTCACCACTAAAACTCATGAGACTTGCAGTTTTCAAAAATATTTTCATTTTGATGAGACGCCGAATGAAACCAGTTTAATCTCCGGAACCGAAAACCCGCGATTTCCCGTAAATCCCGGGCTCGGCCCGTATAGTGGAATGTATACAAAGAAAGTACCCAGGGAGTAAACTCATTTCCCGAACGATTTTTAAAATTATTTTTTCACCACTAAAACCCATGAGACTTGTAGTTTTCAAAAATGTTTTCATTTTTGATGAGACGCCGAATGAAACCAGTTTAATCGCCGGCAACCGAAAACCCGCGATTTCCCGTAAATCCCGTATAGTGGAATGTATACAAAGAAAGTACCCAGGGAGTAAACTCATTTCCCGAACGATTTTTAAAATTATTTTTTCACCACTAAAACCCATGAGACTTGTAGTTTTCAAAAATGTTTTCATTTTTGATGAGACGCCGAATGAAAGCAGTTTAATCGCCGGAAACCGAAAACCCGCGATTTCCCGTAAATCCCCGTATAGTCGAATGTATACAAAGAAAGTAAGCAGGGAGTAAACTCATTTCCCGAACGATTTTTAAAATTATTTTTTCACCACTAAAACTCATGAGACTTGCAGTTTTCAAAAATATTTTCATTTTTGATGAGACGCCGAATGAAACCAGTTTAATCTCCGGAAACCGAAAACCCGCGATTTCCCGTAAATCCCGGGCCGGCCTATAGTGGAATGTATACAAAGAAAGTACCCAGGGAGTAAACTCATTTCCCGAACGATTTTAAAATTATTTTTTCACCACTAAAACCCATGAGACTTGTAGTTTTCAAAAATGTTTTCATTTTTGATGAGACGCCGAATGAAACCAGTTTAATCGCCGGAAACCGAAAACCCGCGATTTCCCGTAAATCCCGTATAGTCGAATGTATACAAAGAAAGTAAGCAGGGAGTAAACTCATTTCCCGAACGATTTTTAAAATTATTTTTTCACCACTAAACTCCATGAGACTTGCAGTTTTCAAAAATATTTTCATTTTTGATGAGACGCCGAATGAAACCAGTTTAATCTCCGGAAACCGAAAACCCGCGATTTCCCGTAAATCCCGGGCTCGGCCCAATAGTGGAATGTATACAAAGAAAGTACCCAGGGAGTAAACTCATTTCCCGAACGATTTTTAAAATTATTTTTTCACCACTAAAACCCATGAGACTTGTAGTTTTCAAAAATGTTTTCATTTTTGATGAGACGCCGAATGAAACCAGTTTAATCGCCGGAACCGAAAACCCGCGATTTCCCGTAAATCCCGCTCGCCTATAGTGGAATGTATACAAAGAAAGTACCCCAGGGAGTAAACTCATTTCCCGAACGATTTTTAAAATTATTTTTTCACCACTAAAACCCATGAGACTTGTAGTTTTCAAAAATATTTTCATTTTTGATGAGACGCCGAATGAAACCAGTTTAATCTCCGGAAACCGAAAACCCGCGATTTCCCGTAAATCCCGGCTCGGCCGTATAGTGGAATGTATACAAAGAAAGTACCCAGGGAGTAAACTCATTTCCCGAACGATTTTTAAAATTATTTTTTCACCACTAAACCCATGAGACTTGTAGTTTTCAAAAATGTTTTCATTTTTGATGAGACGCCGAATGAAACCAGTTTAATCTCCGGAAACCGAAAACCCGCGATTTCCCGTAAATCCCTCCCGTATAGTCGAATGTATACAAAGAAAGTAAGCAGGGAGTAAACTCATTTCCCGAACGATTTTAAAATTATTTTTTCACCACTAAAACTCATGAGACTTGCAGTTTTCAAAAATATTTTCATTTTTGATGAGACGCCGAATGAAACCAGTTTAATCTCCGGAACCGAAAACCCGCGATTTCCCGTAAATCCCGGGCTCGGCCGTATAGTGGAATGTATACAAAGAAAGTACCCAGGGAGTAAACTCATTTCCCGAACGATTTTTAAAATTATTTTTTCACCACTAAAACCCATGAGACTTGTAGTTTTCAAAAATGTTTCATTTTTGATGAGACGCCGAATGAAAGCAGTTTAATCGCCGGGAACCGAAAACCCGCGATTTCCCGTAAATCCCGTATAGTCGAATGTATACAAAGAAAGTAAGCAGGGAGTAAACTCATTTCCCGAACGATTTTTAAAATTATTTTTTCACCAACTAAAACTCATGAGACTTGCAGTTTTCAAAAATATTTTCATTTTTGATGAGACGCCGAATGAAACCAGTTTAATCTCCGGAAACCGAAAAACCCGCGATTTCCCGTAAATCCGGGCTCGGTCCGTATAGTGGAATGTATACAAAGAAAGTACCCAGGGAGTAAACTCATTTCCCGAACGATTTTTAAAATTATTTTTCACCACTAAAACCATGAGACTTGTAGTTTTCAAAATATTTTCATTTTTGATGAGACGCCGAATGAAACCAGTTTAATCTCCGGAAACCGAAAACCCGCGATTTCCCGTAAATCCCGGCTCGGTCCGTATAGTGGAATGTATACAAAGAAAGTACCAGGGAGTAAACTCATTTCCCGAACGATTTTTAAAATTATTTTTTCACCACTAAAACCCATGAGACTTGTAGTTTTCAAAAATATTTTCATTTTTGATGAGACGCCGAATGAAACCAGTTTAATCTCCGGAAACCGAAAACCCGCGATTTCCCGTAAATCCCGGCTCGCCGTATAGTGGAATGTATACAAAGAAAGTAGCCCAGGGAGTAAACTCATTTCCCGAACGATTTTTAAAATTATTTTTTCACCACTAAAACCCATGAGACTTGTAGTTTTCAAAAATGTTTTCATTTTTGATGAGACGCCGAATGAAAGCCAGTTTAATCGCCGGAACCGAAAACCCGCGATTTCCCGTAAATCCCGGCCGCCTATAGTGGAATGTATACAAAGAAAGTAAGCAGGGAGTAAACTCATTTCCCGAACGATTTTTAAAATTATTTTTTCACCACTAAAACCCATGAGACTTGTAGTTTTCAAAAAATATTTTCATTTTTGATGAGACGCCGAATGAAACCAGTTTAATCGCCGGAACCGAAAACCCGCGATTTCCCGTAAATCCCCGTATAGTCGAATGTATACAAAGAAAGTAAGCAGGGAGTAAACTCATTTCCCGAACGATTTTTAAAATTATTTTTTCACCACTAAAACTCATGAGACTTGCAGTTTTCAAAAATATTTTCATTTTTGATGAGACGCCGAATGAAACCAGTTTAATCTCCGGAAATCGAAAACCCGCGATTTCCCGTAAATCCCGGGCTCGGTCCGTATAGTGGAATGTATACAAAGAAAGTACCCAGGGAGTAAACTCATTTCCCGAACGATTTTTAAAATTATTTTTTCACCACTAAAACCCATGAGACTTGTAGTTTTCAAAAATGTTTTCATTTTTGATGAGACGCCGAATGAAAGCAGTTTAATCGCCGGCAACCGAAAACCCGCGATTTCCCGTAAATCCCGTATAGTCGAATGTATACAAAGAAAGTAAGCAGGGAGTAAACTCATTTCCCGAACGATTTTTCAAATTATTTTTTCACCACTAAAACTCATGAGACTTGCAGTTTTCAAAAATATTTTCATTTTGATGAGACGCCGAATGAAACCAGTTTAATCTCCGGAAACCGAAAACCCGCGATTTCCCGTAAATCCCGGGCTCGGTCCGTATAGTGGAATGTATACAAAGAAAGTACCCAGGGAGTAAACTCATTTCCCGAACGATTTTAAAAATTATTTTTTCACCACTAAAACCCATGAGACTTGTAGTTTTCAAAAATGTTTTCATTTTTGATGAGACGCCGAATGAAACCAGTTTAATCGCCGGCAACCGAAAACCCGCGATTTCCCGTAAATCCCGTATAGTGGAATGTATACAAAGAAAGTACCCAGGGAGTAAACTCATTTCCCGAACGATTTTTAAAATTATTTTTTCACCACTAAAACTCATGAGACTTGCAGTTTTCAAAAATATTTTCATTTTTGATGAGACGCCGAATGAAACCAGTTTAATCTCCGGAAACCGAAAACCCGCGATTTCCCGTAAATCCGGGCTCGGCCGTATAGTGGAATGTATACAAAGAAAGTACCCAGGGAGTAAACTCATTTCCCGAACGATTTTTAAAATTATTTTTTCACCACTAAAACCCATGAGACTTGTAGTTTTCAAAAATGTTTTCATTTTTGATGAGACGCCGAATGAAACCAGTTTAATCGCCGGCAACCGAAAACCCGCGATTTCCCGTAAATCCCGTATAGTCGAATGTATACAAAGAAAGTAAGCAGGGAGTAAACTCATTTCCCGAACGATTTTTCAAAATTATTTTTTCACCACTAAAACTCATGAGACTTGCAGTTTTCAAAAATATTTTCATTTTTGATGAGACGCCGAATGAAACCAGTTTAATCTCCGGAAACCGAAAACCCGCGATTTCCCGTAAATCCCGGGCTCGGTCCGTATAGTGGAATGTATACAAAGAAAGTACCCAGGGAGTAAACTCATTTCCCGAACGATTTTTAAAATTATTTTTTCACCACTAAAACCCATGAGACTTGTAGTTTTCAAAAATGTTTTCATTTTTGATGAGACGCCGAATGAAACCAGTTTAATCGCCGGAAACCGAAAACCCGCGATTTCCCGTAAATCCCCGTATAGTCGAATGTATACAAAGAAAGTAAGCAGGGAGTAAACTCATTTCCCGAACGATTTTTAAAATTATTTTTTCACCACTAAAACTCATGAGACTTGCAGTTTTCAAAAATATTTTCATTTTTGATGAGACGCCGAATGAAACCAGTTTAATCGCCGGAAACCGAAAACCCGCGATTTCCCGTAAATCCCGGGCTCGGCCGTATAGTGGAATGTATACAAAGAAAGTACCAGGGAGTAAACTCATTTCCCGAACGATTTTAAAATTATTTTTTCACCACTAAAACCCATGAGACTTGTAGTTTTCAAAAATGTTTTCATTTTTGATGAGACGCCGAATGAAAGCAGTTTAATCGCCGGCAACCGAAAACCCGCGATTTCCCGTAAATCCCGTATAGTCGAATGTATACAAAGAAAGTAAGCAGGGAGTAAACTCATTTCCCGAACGATTTTTAAAATTATTTTTTCACCACTAAAACTCATGAGACTTGCAGTTTTCAAAAATATTTTCATTTTTGATGAGACGCCGAATGAAACCAGTTTAATCTCCGGAAATCGAAAACCCGCGATTTCCCGTAAATCCCGGGCTCGGTCCGTATAGTGGAATGTATACAAAGAAAGTACCCAGGGAGTAAACTCATTTCCCGAACGATTTTTAAAATTATTTTTTCACCACTAAAACCCATGAGACTTGTAGTTTTCAAAAATGTTTTCATTTTTGATGAGACGCCGAATGAAAGCAGTTTAATCGCCGGAACCGAAAACCCGCGATTTCCCGTAAATCCCGTATAGTCGAATGTATACAAAGAAAGTAAGCAGGGAGTAAACTCATTTCCCGAACGATTTTTAAAATTATTTTTTCACCACTAAAACTCAT
Source organism: Hydractinia echinata (assembly GCA_030067915.1). Taxonomy (NCBI): domain Eukaryota; kingdom Metazoa; phylum Cnidaria; class Hydrozoa; order Anthoathecata; family Hydractiniidae; genus Hydractinia; species Hydractinia echinata. The sequence goes on from JASGCC010000546.1 coordinate 67,331, forward strand.
GAGACTTGCAGTTTTCAAAAATATTTTCATTTTTGATGAGACGCCGAATGAAACCAGTTTAATCTCCGGAAACCGAAAACCCGCGATTTCCCGTAAATCCCGGGCTCGGCCCGTATAGTGGAATGTATACAAAGAAAGTACCCAGGGAGTAAACTCATTTCCCGAACGATTTTAAAATTATTTTTTCACCACTAAAACCCATGAGACTTGTAGTTTTCAAAAATGTTTTCATTTTTGATGAGACGCCGAATGAAACCAGTTTAATCGCCGGCAACCGAAAACCCGCGATTTCCCGTAAATCCCGTATAGTGGAATGTATACAAAGAAAGTACCCAGGGAGTAAACTCATTTCCCGAACGATTTTTAAAATTATTTTTTCACCACTAAAACTCATGAGACTTGCAGTTTTCAAAAATATTTTCATTTTTGATGAGACGCCGAATGAAACCAGTTTAATCTCCGGAAACCGAAAACCCGCGATTTCCCGTAAATCCGGCTCGCCGTATAGTGGAATGTATACAAAGAAAGTACGCAGGGAGTAAACTCATTTCCCGAACGATTTTTAAAATTATTTTTTCACCACTAAAACTCATGAGACTTGCAGTTTTCAAAAATATTTTCATTTTTGATGAGACGCCGAATGAAACCAGTTTAATCTCCGGAAACCGAAAACCCGCGATTTCCCGTAAATCCGGCTCGTCCGTATAGTGGAATGTATACAAAGAAAGTAACCGCAGGGAGTAAACTCATTTCCCGAACGATTTTTAAAATTATTTTTTCACCACTAAAACCCATGAGACTTGTAGTTTTCAAAAATGTTTTCATTTTTGATGAGACGCCGAATGAAACCAGTTTAATCTCCGGAACCGAAAACCCGCGATTTCCCGTAAATCCGCTCGGTCCGTATAGTGGAATGTATACAAAGAAAGTACCCAGGGAGTAAACTCATTTCCCGAACGATTTTTAAAATTATTTTTCACCACTAAAACCATGAGACTTGTAGTTTTCAAAAATATTTTCATTTTTGATGAGACGCCGAATGAAACCAGTTTAATCTCCGGAAATCGAAAAACCCGCGATTTCCCGTAAATCCCGGGCTCGGTCCGTATAGTGGAATGTATACAAAGAAAGTACCCAGGGAGTAAACTCATTTCCCGAACGATTTTTAAAATTATTTTTTCACCACTAAAACCCATGAGACTTGTAGTTTTCAAAAATGTTTTCATTTTTGATGAGACGCCGAATGAAAGCAGTTTAATCGCCGGAACCGAAAACCCGCGATTTCCCGTAAATCCCGTATAGTCGAATGTATACAAAGAAAGTAAGCAGGGAGTAAACTCATTTCCCGAACGATTTTTAAAATTATTTTTTCACCACTAAAACTCATGAGACTTGCAGTTTTCAAAAATATTTTCATTTTTGATGAGACGCCGAATGAAACCAGTTTAATCTCCGGAAATCGAAAACCCGCGATTTCCCGTAAATCCCGGGCTCGGTCCGTATAGTGGAATGTATACAAAGAAAGTACCCAGGGAGTAAACTCATTTCCCGAACGATTTTTAAAATTATTTTTTCACCACTAAAACCCATGAGACTTGTAGTTTTCAAAAATGTTTTCATTTTTGATGAGACGCCGAATGAAACCAGTTTAATCTCCGGAAACCGAAAACCCGCGATTTCCCGTAAATCCCGTATAGTCGAATGTATACAAAGAAAGTAAGCAGGGAGTAAACTCATTTCCCGAACGATTTTTAAAATTATTTTTTCACCACTAAAACCCATGAGACTTGTAGTTTTCAAAAATGTTTTCATTTTTGATGAGACGCCGAATGAAACCAGTTTAATCGCCGGAAACCGAAAACCCGCGATTTCCCGTAAATCCCGTATAGTCGAATGTATACAAAGAAAGTAAGCAGGGAGTAAACTCATTTCCCGAACGATTTTTAAAATTATTTTTTCACCACTAAAACTCATGAGACTTGCAGTTTTCAAAAATATTTTCATTTTTGATGAGACGCCGAATGAAACCAGTTTAATCTCCGGAAACCGAAAACCCGCGATTTCCCGTAAATCCCGGCCCGTATAGTCGGAATGTATACAAAGAAAGTAACCAGGGAGTAAACTCATTTCCCGAACGATTTTTAAAATTATTTTTTCACCACTAAAACCCATGAGACTTGTAGTTTTCAAAAATATTTTCATTTTTGATGAGACGCCGAATGAAACCAGTTTAATCTCCGGAAACCGAAAACCCGCGATTTCCCGTAAATCCCGGCTCGGTCCGTATAGTGGAATGTATACAAAGAAAGTACCCAGGGAGTAAACTCATTTCCCGAACGATTTTTAAAATTATTTTTTCACCACTAAAACCCATGAGACTTGTAGTTTTCAAAAATGTTTTCATTTTTGATGAGACGCCGAATGAAAGCAGTTTAATCGCCGGCAACCGAAAACCCGCGATTTCCCGTAAATCCCGTATAGTCGAATGTATACAAAGAAAGTAAGCAGGGAGTAAACTCATTTCCCGAACGATTTTTAAAATTATTTTTTCACCACTAAAACTCATGAGACTTGTAGTTTTCAAAAATATTTTCATTTTTGATGAGACGCCGAATGAAACCAGTTTAATCTCCGGAAACCGAAAACCCGCGATTTCCCGTAAATCCCGGCCCCGTATAGTGGAATGTATACAAAGAAAGTACCCAGGGAGTAAACTCATTTCCCGAACGATTTTTAAAATTATTTTTTCACCACTAAAACCCATGAGACTTGTAGTTTTCAAAAATGTTTTCATTTTTGATGAGACGCCGAATGAAACCAGTTTAATCTCCGGAAACCGAAAACCCGCGATTTCCCGTAAATCCGGCTCGGCCGTATAGTCGAATGTATACAAAGAAAGTAACCAGGGAGTAAACTCATTTCCCGAACGATTTTAAAATTATTTTTTCACCACTAAAACCCATGAGACTTGTAGTTTTCAAAAATGTTTTCATTTTTGATGAGACGCCGAATGAAAGCAGTTTAATCGCCGGAACCGAAAACCCGCGATTTCCCGTAAATCCGCCGTATAGTCGAATGTATACAAAGAAAGTACCCAGGGAGTAAACTCATTTCCCGAACGATTTTTAAAATTATTTTTTCACCACTAAAACCCATGAGACTTGTAGTTTTCAAAAATATTTTCATTTTTGATGAGACGCCGAATGAAACCAGTTTAATCTCCGGAAACCGAAAACCCGCGATTTCCCGTAAATCCGCTCCCGTATAGTGGAATGTATACAAAGAAAGTACCCAGGGAGTAAACTCATTTCCCGAACGATTTTTAAAATTATTTTTTCACCACTAAAACCCATGAGACTTGTAGTTTTCAAAAATGTTTTCATTTTTGATGAGACGCCGAATGAAACCAGTTTAATCTCCGGAAACCGAAAACCCGCGATTTCCCGTAAATCCCGTATAGTCGAATGTATACAAAGAAAGTAAGCAGGGAGTAAACTCATTTCCCGAACGATTTTTCAAATTATTTTTTCACCACTAAAACCCATGAGACTTGTAGTTTTCAAAAATGTTTTCATTTTTGATGAGACGCCGAATGAAACCAGTTTAATCCCGGAACCGAAAACCCGCGATTTCCCGTAAATCCCGTATAGTCGAATGTATACAAAGAAAGTAAGCAGGGAGTAAACTCATTTACCGAACGATTTTTCAAATTATTTTTTCACCACTAAAACTCATGAGACTTGCAGTTTTCAAAAATATTTTCATTTTTGATGAGACGCCGAATGAAACCAGTTTAATCTCCGGAAATCGAAAACCGCGATTTCCCGTAAATCCCGGCTCGGTCCGTATAGTGGAATGTATACAAAGAAAGTACCCAGGGAGTAAACTCATTTCCGAACGATTTTAAAATTATTTTTTCACCACTAAAACCCATGAGACTTGTAAGTTTTCAAAAATGTTTTCGTTTTTGATGAGACGGCCGAATGAAAGCAGTTTAATCGCCGGGAACCGAAAACCCGCGATTCCCGTAATCCCGTATAGTCGAATGTATACAAAGAAAGTACCCAGGGAGTAAACTCATTTCCCGAACGATTTTTAAAATTATTTTTTCACCACTAAAACCCATGAGACTTGTAGTTTTCAAAAATATTTTCATTTTTGATGAGACGCCGAATGAAACAGTTTAATCGCCGGAAACCGAAAACCCGCGATTTCCCGTAAATCCCCGTATAGTCGAATGTATACAAAGAAAGTAAGCAGGGAGTAAACTCATTTCCCGAACGATTTTTAAAATTATTTTTTCACCACTAAAACCCATGAGACTTGCAGTTTTCAAAAATATTTTCATTTTTGATGAGACGCCGAATGAAACCAGTTTAATCTCCGGAAACCGAAAACCCGCGATTTCCCGTAAATCCGGCCCCGTATAGTGGAATGTATACAAAGAAAGTAACCCAGGGAGTAAACTCATTTCCCGAACGATTTTTAAAATTATTTTTTCACCACTAAAACCCATGAGACTTGTAGTTTTCAAAAATGTTTTCATTTTTGATGAGACGCCGAATGAAACCAGTTTAATCGCCGGAAACCGAAAACCCGCGATTTCCCGTAAATCCCGTATAGTCGAATGTATACAAAGAAAGTAAGCCAGGGAGTAAACTCATTTCCCGAACGATTTTTAAAATTATTTTTTCACCACTAAAACTCATGAGACTTGCAGTTTTCAAAAATATTTTCATTTTGATGAGACGCCGAATGAAACCAGTTTAATCTCCGGAAATCGAAAACCCGCGATTTCCCGTAAATCCCGGGCTCGGTCCGTATAGTGGAATGTATACAAAGAAAGTACCCAGGGAGTAAACTCATTTCCCGAACGATTTTAAAATTATTTTTTCACCACTAAAACCCATGAGACTTGTAGTTTTCAAAAATGTTTTCATTTTTGATGAGACGCCGAATGAAAGCAGTTTAATCGCCGGAAACCGAAAACCCGCGATTTCCCGTAAATCCCGTATAGTCGAATGTATACAAAGAAAGTAAGCAGGGAGTAAACTCATTTCCCGAACGATTTTTAAAATTATTTTTTCACCACTAAAACTCATGAGACTTGTAGTTTTCAAAAATATTTTCATTTTTGATGAGACGCCGAATGAAACCAGTTTAATCTCCGGAAACCGAAAACCCGCGATTTCCCGTAAATCCCGGGCTCGGCCGTATAGTGGAATGTATACAAAGAAAGTACCCAGGGAGTAAACTCATTTCCCGAACGATTTTTAAAATTATTTTTTCACCACTAAAACCCATGAGACTTGTAGTTTTCAAAAATGTTTTCATTTTTGATGAGACGCCGAATGAAACCAGTTTAATCTCCGGAAACCGAAAACCCGCGATTTCCCGTAAATCCGGCTCGGCCTATAGTCGAATGTATACAAAGAAAGTAAGCAGGGAGTAAACTCATTTCCCGAACGATTTTTAAAATTATTTTTTCACCACTAAAACCCATGAGACTTGTAGTTTTCAAAAATATTTTCATTTTTGATGAGACGCCGAATGAAAGCAGTTTAATCGCCGGAAACCGAAAACCCGCGATTTCCCGTAAATCCCCCGTATAGTGGAATGTATACAAAGAAAGTACCCAGGGAGTAAACTCATTTCCCGAACGATTTTTAAAATTATTTTTTCACCACTAAACTCATGAGACTTGCAGTTTTCAAAAATATTTTCATTTTTGATGAGACGCCGAATGAAACCAGTTTAATCTCCGGAAACCGAAAACCCGCGATTTCCCGTAAATCCCGGGCTCGGCCATATAGTGGAATGTATACAAAGAAAGTACCCAGGGAGTAAACTCATTTCCCGAACGATTTTTAAAATTATTTTTTCACCACTAAAACCCATGAGACTTGTAGTTTTCAAAAATGTTTTCATTTTTGATGAGACGCCGAATGAAACCAGTTTAATCTCCGGAAACCGAAAACCCGCGATTTCCCGTAAATCCCGGCCCGTATAGTCGAATGTATACAAAGAAAGTAAGCAGGGAGTAAACTCATTTCCCGAACGATTTTAAAATTATTTTTTCACCACTAAAACCCATGAGACTTGTAGTTTTCAAAAATATTTTCATTTTTGATGAGACGCCGAATGAAACCAGTTTAATCTCCGGCAAACCGAAAACCCGCGATTTCCCGTAAATCCCGGCTCGGCCGTATAGTGGAATGTATACAAAGAAAGTACCCAGGGAGTAAACTCATTTCCCGAACGATTTTTAAAATTATTTTTTCACCACTAAAACCCATGAGACTTGTAGTTTTCAAAAATGTTTTCATTTTTGATGAGACGCCGAATGAAAGCAGTTTAATCGCCGGCAACCGAAAACCCGCGATTTCCCGTAAATCCCGTATAGTCGAATGTATACAAAGAAAGTAAGCAGGGAGTAAACTCATTTCCCGAACGATTTTTAAAATTATTTTTTCACCACTAAAACTCCATGAGACTTGTAGTTTTCAAAAATATTTTCATTTTTGATGAGACGCCGAATGAAACCAGTTTAATCTCCGGAAACCGAAAACCCGCGATTTCCCGTAAATCCCGGCTCGGCCGTATAGTGGAATGTATACAAAGAAAGTACCCAGGGAGTAAACTCATTTCCCGAACGATTTTTAAAATTATTTTTTCACCACTAAAACCCATGAGACTTGTAGTTTTCAAAAATGTTTTCATTTTTGATGAGACGCCGAATGAAACCAGTTTAATCGCCGGCAAACCGAAAACCCGCGATTTCCCGTAAATCCCGGCTCGGCCGTATAGTCGAATGTATACAAAGAAAGTAAGCAGGGAGTAAACTCATTTCCCGAACGATTTTTAAAATTATTTTTTCACCACTAAAACCCATGAGACTTGTAGTTTTCAAAAATGTTTTCATTTTTGATGAGACGCCGAATGAAAGCAGTTTAATCGCCGGCAACCGAAAACCCGCGATTTCCCGTAAATCCCGGCCGCCGTATAGTCGAATGTATACAAAGAAAGTAAGCAGGGAGTAAACTCATTTCCCGAACGATTTTTAAAATTATTTTTCACCACTAAAACCCATGAGACTTGTAGTTTTCAAAAAATATTTTCATTTTTGATGAGACGCCGAATGAAACCAGTTTAATCTCCGGAAACCGAAAACCCGCGATTTCCCGTAAATCCCCCGTATAGTCGAATGTATACAAAGAAAGTAGCCAGGGAGTAAACTCATTTCCCGAACGATTTTTCAAATTATTTTTTCACCACTAAAACTCATGAGACTTGTAGTTTTCAAAAAATGTTTTCATTTTTGATGAGACGCCGAATGAAACCAGTTTAATCGCCGGCAAACCGAAAACCCGCGATTTCCCGTAAATCCGGCTCGGCCGTATAGTCGAATGTATACAAAGAAAGTAAGCAGGGAGTAAACTCATTTCCCGAACGATTTTTTAAAATTATTTTTTCACCACTAAAACCCATGAGACTTGTAGTTTTCAAAAATGTTTTCATTTTTGATGAGACGCCGAATGAAAGCAGTTTAATCGCCGGCAACCGAAAACCCGCGATTTCCCGTAAATCCCGGCTCGGCCCGTATAGTGGAATGTATACAAAGAAAGTACCCAGGGAGTAAACTCATTTCCCGAACGATTTTTAAAATTATTTTTTCACCACTAAAACCCATGAGACTTGTAGTTTTCAAAAATGTTTTCATTTTTGATGAGACGCCGAATGAAACCAGTTTAATCGCCCGGCAAACCGAAAACCCGCGATTTCCCGTAAATCCCCGTATAGTCGAATGTATACAAAGAAAGTAAGCAGGGAGTAAACTCATTTCCCGAACGATTTTTCAAAATTATTTTTTCACCACTAAAACTCCCATGAGACTTGCAGTTTTCAAAAATATTTTCATTTTTGATGAGACGCCGACTGAAACCAGTTTAATCTCCGGAAACCGAAAACCCGCGATTTCCCGTAAATCCCGGGCTCGGTCCGTATAGTGGAATGTATACAAAGAAAGTACCCAGGGAGTAAACTCATTCCGAACGATTTTTAAAATTATTTTTTCACCACTAAATACCCATGAGACTTGTAGTTTTCAAAAAATGTTTTCGTTTTTGATGAGACGCCGAATTGAAAGCAGTTTAATCGCCGGAAACCGAAAACCCGCGAATTTCCCGTAAATCCCGTATAGTCGAATGTATACAAAGAAAGTAAGCATGGAGTAAACTCATTTCCCGAACGATTTTTCAAAATTATTTTTTCACCACTAAAACTCATGAGACTTGCAGTTTTCAAAAATATTTTCATTTTTGATGAGACGCCGAATGAAACCAGTTTTAATCTCCGGAAATCGAAAACCCGCGATTTCCCGTAAATCCCGGGCTCGGTCCGTATAGTGGAATGTATACAAAGAAAGTACCCAGGGAGTAAACTCATTTCCCGAACGATTTTTAAAATTATTTTTTCACCACTAAAACCATGAGACTTGTAGTTTTCAAAAATGTTTTCATTTTTGATGAGACGCCGAATGAAAGCAGTTTAATCTCCGGAAACCGAAAACCCCGCGATTTCCCGAAATCCACGTATAGTCGAATATATACAAGAAAGTAAGCTGAGTAAACTCATTTCCGAACGATTTTGTTAAAAAATTATTTTTCACCAACTAAAATTCTGAAGACTTGCAGTTTTCAAAAAAATATTTTCATTTTGATGAGACGCCGAAATGAAAACTCAGTTTAATCTCCGGAAACCGAAAACCTGCGATTCCCGTAATCCGGGCTCGGCCCCAAATAGTGGAATGTATAAAAAAGAAAGTACCCAGGGAGTAAACTATTTCCCGAACGATTTTAAAATTTTTTTCACCACTAAAACATGAGACTTGTAGTTTTCAAAAATCGGTTCATTTTTATGAGACGCCGAATGAAACCAATTTAATCGCTGGCAGGAAAACCCCGCGATTCCCGTAAATCCCGTATAGTGGAATGTATACAAGAAAGTACCCAGGGAGTAAACTCATTTCCCGAACGATTTTAAAATTATTTTTCACACTAAAACCCATGAGACTTGTAGTTTTCAAAAAATGTTTTCATTTTTGATGAGACGCCGAATGAAAGACAAGTTTAATCGCCGGCAACCGAAAACCCGCGATTTCCCGTAAATCCCGGCTCGCCCAATAGTCGAAATGTATACAAAGAAAGTAAGCAGGGAGTAAACTCATTTCCCGAACGATTTTTAAAAATTATTTTTTCACTACTAAAACCATGAGACTTGTAGTTTTCAAAAAAATATTTTCATTTTTGATGAGACGCCGAATAAACCAGTTTATAATCTCCGGAAATCGAAAACGCCGCGATTTCCCGTAAATCCCCGTATATGTCGAATGTATACAAAGAAAGTAGCAGGGAGTAAACTCATTTACCGAACGATTTTTTCAAAAATATTTTTCACCACTAAAACTCATGAGACTTGTAGTTTTCAAAAAATAGGTTTTCCATTTTTGATGAGACGTCCGAATGAAACCAGTTTAATCTCCGGAAACCGAAAACCCGCGATTTCCGTACATTCCCGGGCTCGGTCCCGTATAGTGGAATGTATACAAAGAAAGTACCCAGGGAGTAAACTCATTTCGCCGAACGATTTTTAAAAATTATTTTTTCACCACTAAACCCACGAGACTTGTAGTTTCAAAAAATGTTTTCCATTTTTGATGAGACGACGGGCGAATGAAAGCAGTTTAATCGCCGGCAACCGAAAACCCGCGATTTCCCGTAATCCCGGCCTCGGCCGTAACTCGAATGTATACAAAGAAAGTAAGCAGGAGTAAACCATTTCCCGGAGATTTTAATTTTTTTTTCACCATAAACCCATGATAGTAGTTTTCAAAAATATTTTCATTTTTGATCAGAGCCGAATGAAAGCAGTTTAATTCGGCCGGCAAACGAAACGCCGCGATTTTTCCCGTAAATCCCGTATGTCGAATGTATACAAGAAAGTAAGCAGGGAGTAAATCATTTCCCGACGATTTTTCATATTTTTTCATCACTAAAACATCATGAAGACTTGCAGTTTTCAAAATATTTTCATTATTTGATGAGACGCCGAATGAAACCAGTTTAATTTCTCCGCGGAAATCGAAAACCCGCGATTTCGTAAATCCCGTATAGTCGAAATGTATACAAAGAAAGTAAGCAGGGGAGTCAAACTCATTACCGAACGATTTTTCAAATTATTTTTTCAACCATAAAAAACTCATGAAGACTTGCAGTTTTCAAAAATATTTTTTCATTTTTGATGGACCGCCGAATGAAACCAGTTTAATCCCGGAATCCGAAAAACCGCGATTTCCGACGGTAAATCCCGTGCTCGGTCCGTATAGTGGAATGTAACAAAGAAAGTACCAGTGATAACTCATTTCCCGAAACGATCTTTAAAATTATTTTTCACCAACTCAAAACCCATGAGACTTGTAGTTTTCAAAAATGTTTTCGTTTTTGATGAGACGCCGAATGAAGCAGTTTAATCGCCGGGAACCGAAAACCACGCGATTTCCCGTAAATCCTGTATAAGTCGAATGTATACAAAGAAAGTAAGCATGGAGTAAACTCATTTCCCGAACGATTTTTAAAATTATTTTTTACCACTAAAATTCTTTGAAGACTTGCAGTTTCAAAAATATTTTCAATTTTTGATGAGACGCCGATGAAACACAGTTTAATCTCCGGAAAATCGAAAAACGGATTTACGTAAATCCCGTCTCGGCCGTATAGTGGAATGTAACAAAGAAATGTACAGTGAGTAAAAAGTCCTTTCCGCGACGATTTTTAAAATTATTTTCACACACTAAAACCCTGAGACTTGTAGTTTGGCAAAAAGTTTCGTTTTTTTGATGAGACGCCGAATGGAAAGCAGTTTAATCGCCAAAATGAACCCGAAAACCCGCGATTTCCCGTAAAATCCCGGCTCGGCCAAATAGTCGGAATGTATACAAAGAAAGTACCAGGGAGTAAACTCATTTCTCGAACGATTTTATAAAATTATTTTTTCACCACTAAACCATGGAGACTTGTCGTTTTCAAAAAATGTTTTCATTTTTATGAAGACGCCGAATGAAACCAATGTTAATCGCCGTCAACCGAAAAGACCACGCGATTTTCCGTAAATCCCGTATAGTGGAATTTATACAAAGAAAGTACCAGGGAGTAAAACTCATTTCCGAACAATTTTTTAAATTTATTTTTCAACACTAATCCCATGAAGACTCTGGTAGTTTCAAAAATGTTTTTCTTATGGACGAGCCGAATGAAAGTAGTTTAATGCCGCTCGGCAACCGAAAAACCCGCATTTTTCCCGTAAATCGCGGCTCGCCCGTATACTCGAAAGTAACAAGAAAGTAAGCAGGGAGTAAACTCATCTTCCCGACGATTTAAAAATTAATTTTTCAACCAACTAAACCCATGAAACTTGTAGTTTTCAAAAATATTTTCATTTCTGATGAGAACCGCCGAATGAAGCAGTTTAATCGCCGGCAACCGAAAACACGCGATTTCCGTAAATCCCGAATAGTCGAATGTATACAAAGAAAGTAAGCAGGGAGTAAACTCATTTCCCGAACGATTTTTCCAAAATTAATTTTCACCACAAAACCGCACGAGCTTGTAGTTTTTAAAATGTTCATTTTTGAATGAGACGGCCGAATGAAACCAGTTTAATCGCCGGCAAACCGAAAACACCGGGATTTCCCGTAAATCCCGGCTCGGCCCCGTATAACCTCGAAAGTATACAAAGAAAGTAAGCAGGGAGTAAACCTCATTTCCCGAACGATTTTAAAATTATTTTATCACCACTAAAACCCATGAGACTTTGTAGTTTCAAAAATGTTTTCATTTTTTGAATGAGATCGCGAATGAACCAGTTTTAATCCTCCGGAAACCCAAAACCCCGTAAATCCGGGCTCGGTCCGTATAGTGGAATGGTATAACAAAGAAAGTACCCAGGGAGTAAACTCATCCTCCCGAACGATTTTAAAATTATTTTTCAACCAATAAAACCTCACGAGACTTGTAGTTTTTAAAATGTTCATTTTGATGAGACGCCAGAATGAAACCCAGTTTAATCTGCACGGGCACCGAAAACCCCGGATTTCCCGTAATCCGGCTCGGCCGTATAACTCGAAATGTATACAAGAGTAAGAGCCAAGGGAAGTAAACTCATTTCCCGAACGCTATTTTAAATTATATTATCACCAATTAAAACCCATGAGACTTGTTAGTTTTCAAAAATATTTTCAATTTTGATGA
>JASGCC010000547.1:0-79513 GCA_030067915.1 Hydractinia echinata
GGAAAAATCAACAACAACAGCAACAACATTCATCGACCCAAGCTAGAGCAGAACCCTGTAAGTTTTGTACTAGGAGTCACCAACGGGGAAGGTCCTTCTGCTAGCGTGGGACAGAAAATGCCTTTCATGTGGACTTAAAAATCATTTTAAGAATAGCCCTGTATGTAAACAAAAGCAACATAAGGATATCAAGAATACCAGATCAGTAGAAGAAGATCTTGGTGCCTTATATCTTGGCTCTATTAACAACACCAAGGAAGAAAAGCCGCAACCAATCTCGTCGTCGATATGCCTGCGAAGAACGGTAAAATTTATTTCAAGATTGACACAGGTGCTGATGTCACAGTGATTTCCGTGACAGACTTACCCAAACTAGGAATTACTCGTGCAGACATTCGACCCACACACAAAAAATTGCGGAGACCCTCGAACCAGGCCCTACATTGCATCGGGTATACTGTCATTAAATTTCGATGGGGTGAAAACGTTTCAAAGCAAATTGTATACATCTGCAAACGACTGACCAGAGCACTACTAGGAAAACCAGAGATTAACAGCCTGAAAATCGTTACACTTTCCGAGCCAGGTACCTATTCTTGCAGCGAAATCACCAGTGAACCATCAAAAGACATCCCAAAGGAAACCCAGGAAATTATATCAAGATTTCCAGAGGTTTTCCAAGGACTTGGAAAGGTAAAAGGGTACCCAATTCACATAAAAATGAAAGACGATGTCACCCCATACCGCCTGACCGCACCTAGACGCATACCAATACCAATGCTGAAAGCAGTAGAAGCAGAAATCGCCAGGATGGAAGAATTGGGTGTCATAAGAAAAGTTGACCACCCGACAGACTGGTGTCATCCAATAGTAGTGGTGCCAAAACCATCAGGAGCCATACGTATATGCATCGATTTGACAAAACTCAACAAGGGCATAGAAAGGGAGCTTTACCAATTGGAGTCAGTCGAAGAAACCATCGCGAAATTAGGAGACGAATGCGTAATAATGAGCAAACTCGACGCAAACTCCAGGTACTGGCAAATCCCATTGGACGAAGAGAGCCAGCTACTCACAACATTTATTACGCCAGTGGGACGGTACTGTACTACGCGAGGACCCTTCGGAATGAATTCGATGCAAGAAATCTTCAATAAGAAAATGGACACGGTAATAGAGGGCTTACAAGGAGTAGTAAAAAGCACTGACGATTTCTTGGTTTTTGCCAGAAATACGGAATCGCACAATGAAAGATTAACCTCACTCCTTGAACGATTTAAACAACATGGCGTAACACTAAATGCAACCAAATGCGAATTTCACAAAACGGCGATTGAGTTTCTCGGGTACCATTTGTCAAAAGATGGTGTGACACCCACAACCACAAAAACTGAAGCCATCACCAACTTCAAACAGCCGGAGTCTATAACTGAACTACGACGTTTTATGGGCATGGCCCAACAAGTTGGAAAATTCTCACCCGATCTAGCTAAAGCAAGTACCCCATTACGTGATTTACTGTCAACCAAAAATGAATGGGTGTGGAACCAGACCCATACAGACGCGTTCAACCAAGTGAAAACAATACTATCTTCACCGGCAACGTTGCAACTATATGACGTTAAGAAGCCTACAAAAATCCGAGTAGACGCTAGTAAACTTAATGGACTTAGCGTCGTTCTTTATCAACAACACGAAGATAAGTGGATGCCTGTCACCTGTGCCTCTAGATACCTAACAGAGGCCGAGAAGAACTACTACCCATTGAACTTGAAATGCAAGCCATCACCTGGGGATGCGAAAAGATGAATATGTATCTACAAGGCCTACCTCACTTTTTGGTACAGACTGACCATAAACCACTAATACCAATAGTAAACTCTAAACAGCTAATGGACATGTCCCCACGCATACAAGCCATGCGGATGAAACAACTGAAGTACAATTTCACAGCCGAACATGTGAAAGGTGAAGACATGTTGGATGCAGATGCTTTCTCAAGAGCACCAACACAAGAACCACAACCAGCGGACGAAGATGGGGACATAGAAATCACCGCACACGTACATTCCATAATTACGACAATGCCTGCCTCCAACCAAAAGATCAAAGAAATACAACTAGAAACAGCCAAAGATGGTGTACTACAACAACTCATAAATCAAATGAGGGCAGGATGGCCTAACACAAAGTCAAGGTGTCATCCCGATGTGCAAATCTTCTGGGACAGCCGCACCAAACTAACAGAAATCCAGGGTTTAATACTTAAAGGACAACGCATAGTTATACCTTCGATCATGCAGAGAGACATGCTGCAACGAATTCATGCCGGACACTTGGGAATGGAACGTTCCAAAAGTCGAGCAAGACAAACATGTTTTTGGCCGAAAATGAACGAGCAGATCGAAACGCTTATAAGACAGTGTCCAACTTGTCAAAAACACAGAAGTTCTAATTCATCATGCCCACTCAAGCCACCACCTCTACCAACCCGACCGTGGGAAAAAGTAGGAACTGACTTATTTCAAGTCAACGGCAAAACATACATCGTTATCACTGATTACTACTCCTTATTCCCAGAAGTTTACCTATTATCGAAACCAACCTCCGAACAAGTAATAGAGGCTGTGAAGGACACATTTTCAAGACATGGAATCCCGACAGAACTTGTCTCGGACAATGGATCTCAATACGCATCTTACAAATTCAGACAATTCGCCAAGCAATGGGAATTCAAACACGTTACCTCCAGTCCTTATTACCCTCAATCCAATGGATTGGCGGAATCATCAGTCAAAACGGTCAAACGCACCATCAAGAAGTCAATAGAAAGCAAACAGGACATTAAACAGAGCCTACTCATTCTCAGAAACTCAACACTTAAAAATGGACGCAGTCCAGCAGAGTTATTGATGGGACGAAAACTACATGATATTCTACCCACATATGTACAACCACCAGTTGGCCATCCTACAAGAGACATAATAAAGAGCGACAAATTCAAAAACAATATTTCGACCGAAGCCATAGCACTAACGAACAAACCGCCTTCAGAAAAGACCAACCGGTTGCTATTCAAGACCACCATACCAAGAAATGGAGTACAAAAGGAACAATAATCGCTAAGATTGCTCCACGATCTTATACAATTAAACTGGCAAATGGAAAAGTAACACGGCGAAATGTTAAGGACATTAGAAAAGTTCATACACTGACGCTGGAGGACTCAGAACCAGCGGTGATGATCAGTACATTACGTACACAGGGTTCAAACGCTCTACCAACTCGACATGAAACCGATGAAGAAAGCGACTCAGATGAAACCATCCCATATGTCGATAGTGATTTCGATGACGAACGGTCGAAGAAACAACGCCTGATGAGACACGAACCGAAGATTCCGAGAAAACATATGTTACAACTTCAGGCAGACAAGTGAAGAGGAAAACACCTGTAGACTACGAGGACTTATAAGCGAGAGACAATAGTGTGCACAGGAGACATTTTATATACATTCTCATTTTATGTTACAATCTTTGTCATGTAGTATATAGTATGCTGGAAGTAAAGGGGGAGATGTTATATCCGACATGCTTCGGCCTGTTCGGCATAATATCCACCGCTCTGGTTCAGGCTTCATCTTGAACGTAAACATAACAATCACTCATCTTACTTCGCTTAGCTTATGGAGATTTAATGGTCGCTTCTCCGTGGATCGCTAGAGCCCGAGCGATCAAAATTCGCTTAATGGGGATTTATTAGCTTCGTAAAATTGTTGACAATAGACAAAATCGTGTAGGAAAACGTTTGCTATTGCATTAAAATTTAAACCAGACAGTTTTGTCTGTAGCGCTTGTTATTTCTTTTCAGTATATTAGGACGCGGTGCTAACACATTGCAGCTGATGTTGGAATACATCTTCAAATTAATTGTAATTGATATAGTTAAAGAGCGCCAATAATCCCTGAATGTGTTAGGACTACCCTTCGTATATCGATTTTGTTATTATCTCCTATTCTTCGTTACTCCCTTTTACTAGGCAGTGTCACTCCCCTTGATTAGAGCCTTTATCGATGATATCAACCTGATGTCTTCATCAGTGTCTGGTACCTGGTACTAAAACGTTTTTGTGTAGGTGTACTGCAGGGGTCTCTATTTTTGACAAGTCGTTTTATAAAGGCTCTCAGAAGCTGTGGATTTTACAACATCTATTAATCCGGCGCATTCAGTGGCCACTGCTGATATACGATGTCTTATGTCAGCACTCTTGAACGGAAGGTGTCAGTATTCATAAGGAAATGGCTCAATCTTCACAATTCTACCACTAATTTTTGCCTCCATCTCACCTTGCTGTCTACTGATGAAAAGCCTAACTTCCATACTGAAGTCCACTAAGATCAGCGGACACTTGCTGCTCAGGGATTCTAAAGATCCATTGGTTTCAGCAGCTATACCAACATTAAAGGCCGGTAGATGGAGCCTGTCCAATTCAGTTAGAATTGCTGAAGCATAATTGAAGGTTAAAGAAATTATGGGTTCACCCCATTTTGGTAAGGGCGGTCTAGGTCTCTGTCCTAAACCAAAGTGTACTTCTCTTCATTCCTACAGGAAATTAGTATCAGTGACTGCAAAAGAAATTGATGGAGAAAAGGATATGAGCAGAGCTTTGCAACTGCAGGTGCAGGTGGAAGGAAATTGGACCAGATGGGACAACTATATTAAGAACGACCTCTCTGGAAATCTTTGCTTTCCATGCCACCAAACCTGTTGTCGTTCTGTTTAAGGTCCACCTACGATGTTCTTCCTTCTCCAAGTAATTTAAGGCGTTGGCGTTGATGTACTAATCCTTCTGTTTCTTGTGTGGAAAACAAGTCTGCACTACAGCTCACATTTTAGGGGCCTGCAAAACGGCTCTAACGCAGGGTAGTTTCACGTTTCGTCATGACTCTGTCTTGCGCGAACTTTCACAGTTGATCACCACGTTTTCCAAATCTATTTCCTCTCATGTAAAGCACCTAAATAATATAAAATTTGTTAAAGCAGGTAGTCACCCTTTTAGCAAAAAATCAAAACAGGTAGGCCTTTTGCATTTTGCGACTGACTGGTTATTTCTTTCAGATTTAAATGGTGAACTCATTTTTCCTGGTCATATTGCAATAACATCGCTTAGACCAGATCTTGTCCCGTATTCCAACAACAGCAAACGTGTTATTTTAATTAAACTTACTTGCCCTTGTGAGGAAAACATGGAAACCTGGCACTCCAAAAAGCTTTCTAAGTGCATCCCTATCATTGAGCATAATGGATGGCAGGTAAATCTGTTCGCAATCAAAGTGGGTGCACGTGGATGTTGCTTTGATCTCTTGCCATTTGTTTAAAAAGATTGGGTTCGGAAATTAGGCGACGTTTGTATGAAAGCATCCTTCTGCATTTGGCTAGGCAGGAACTCAATTTCGTCGAACCAAGGCATCAATCTTACATCAGGCGTAACATCTGTGCCTACCCCTCTTTGGCAAAGGTTACAAGCTCGCAACATCAACAACAGCATCAACAACAAAGGCCAGCAGTGTCTAATGGTCACTTACACCCGGAGCCAGAATCGCCTACCAACAGCACTCCAGCCAACTCATGCTGGCCTGATTAATAAAGGGAGTACATGCTATGCTAATTCTATCCTGCAAGCATTATCTGTAACTCCTGCACTTTGTTCGCAAACTGCATCGGAATACTCTTTAGTTTCTCGCCTGGCCAATGCTGACTATGTCTCTGTTGTCTAAATGCACCTCGATTGTAGACCCTTCTGCCTTTCTCAGAGCTGTACAAGGTAAGATGCCCCACGCTAGGAACAACCCATTCAATATTAACACACAGCAGGATGTTCCTTAGATTCTACCTGAATGAGTTAACAGGGCCGTCAGTTATTGCTAACAATATCATTACCAATCCGAGCGGTTTTGTATTACCCCAGCTGGTTCATTCGAACCAGTTTACCATCAATACCCAGAGGGTAAAGAGTTCAGCTCACTCTTCTCTGGTAAATTATAAGAAGCTTAGCAAGGGGGTTTGCTTTCAGCTTGTCTTTGGGTGTAACGACCCCACTTTTTACCCCAGTTCAGTAAGGTGCCCAAGTTCACTAACTTGGTCTTCAGGCTTGACAACCTTGCTGTCCTTAGTCAAAATATCTACAGGCTGGTCCTGTCATCACAACCTCCTGTGTAAGGCTGAGTGTTGGGGCCCTGTAACACATGTGGAAAGCTACAGCCAGAGTCACAAGTTCTGGTGCACAGGAGGGCTTCATTTAATTATTTTACATATTTTTCTATTTGTGTTCTATCCGTAACCAGTCCCGTTTATTTTGTTAGTTCCGTAGTGTGTTGTATTGTTTGTGATTGAAGGATTATTTTCTCTATAAACATTTTCATTATAGTTATGGGTCTATGTTGGACAGTACTCATGCTTGTAAGAAGCAAGAACGTGTATTCAGCACCTTCTTCTGGGAGCAGTGCAGCTTGCTGTATTGTAAACCTTTTTCATCTCAAAGTAACTACAACGATATATTGTAATTCATACCTCTCGACTTCCATTCCCTAATGGGAAAGTATGTCCATTGTGCCACTCCTTATCTCAAACAACATAACAGGCTCCATTAATTGTTTTTTGCAACCAGAATATATGTCTGGAAATGACAGATAGATATGTCCACAGTACCCGGGAAACTGTCTTCACCAGTCCCTATTCAATGGCGTTGTGCTAGTGAAATTTATATCCCTAAATAAAAAACTCCTATGGAGTCTAATATTGAAGATTATCGGTCTATCGCCTTATTAAATGTAGAAGGCAAGCTTTTATTCAGTCTTGTATCAAGACGGTTAGAAGCCCACATAATTAATAACAACAAATTTATCAATACGTCACTCCACAAAGGTTGTATGGAAAAGGTTCCAGGTTGCTGGGGACACATGTCGATGGTTTGGGCTGCTCTTAAAGAAGGCCGAGTTAACAAATCAGACCTCGCCACGATATGGCTGGATATCGCAAATGCATTTCCTTCAATTCCACACAATTTAATATTTTTTGCACTGGAGAGATTGGAGTTGTTCCAAGCTGGATATCGTTCATCAAGACTTATTACATCGGTATTTATAGCAAATCTTTTAGTTTGTCCTCACCAAGCAACTGGCACAGGCACATGCTTGGCATTTTTGCTGGGTGCACTCTTTCCATCATTTTGTTTCTGGTTGGTATCAACATCATCCTTGAATACACTCTCCTATCTGATGCCTGCAATTTTGTTACTTCTAAGAAGCTATCCCTTCCAGTAATTAGAGCTTTTATGGACGATATCAACCTCATGTCATCCTCTGTTTCGGGAACTCAAAAACTCCTAAACCGATGTACTACCGCTTTGACATGGGCCAGGATGAGTTTCTGTCCCCGTAAGTCAAGAAGCATAATACTTATAAAAGGTAGGTCAGTAAACACTACCCCGTTTTCTGTTACCCCTCCATCTACACCCACTGATTTTTCCTCGTATATCCCATCAGTACACTCCTCACCTGTTCGTTTCCTTGGTCGCATTATTGACGGTTCACTTTCAGACGCAAAGTCAATCAGGGAACTAGAGAATAAGTTAACAACTGGGCTTACAATAATAAATAGTTCTTGTTTCAAAGGCACTCAGAAACTCTGGATTCTACAAAATTTACTTATCTCTAGAATCCAATGGCCACTGCTTATTTACGAGGTTCCCATATCTCGGGTTTCAAGGTTGGAACAAAAGACATCTGCTTTTATCAGAAAATGGCTTTCAATTCACCCATCCACTACTAACATCTGTCTGTACAGCTCCTGTTCGCCTTGTCCCCTGCCAATCTGACATCACTACTGAGGTTCTCCAAAATCAGTGGCCATGTGCTTTTAAGAAACTCTAAAGACCCACTAGTCTCATATAGTGCCCCTCCTTTAAATCGGGTAAATGGAAGGTTAAGGACGCAGTTACGACGGCAGAGACAGAAGTGACAGTTCGTTCCATGATAGGTACTCCCCAACTGGGTAGAGCTGGCCTAGGCATCCAAAAATGTTTGAAGGTTCCCACTTCCAAACAGTCCTACGCTTACAGAAAGTTGATAACAAACACAGCCAGAGATATAGACGAGGAAGCTAGCATGAGTAGAGCCATGCAGTTGCAAGTACAAGGGCAGTGGACCAGATGGGAGAATTACATGTCCTGGAAAGCCATTCTGGCCATGCCACCAAACTTGCTTTCTTTCTGCCTAGCTTCTACTTATGAGTTTTACGTTACAGCAACTTAAATCGTTGGAACATTTGCACTGAATCCAGTTGTTCCTTGTGTGGAAAACTTTTTTGCACCACAGCACATGTCTTAGGTCCTGCAAGGTTGCGCTTACTCAAGGCCGATTTACTTTCCGACATGATTCTGTTCTTTGTGAGCTTCTTCTAAGCCTCAAAGAATTTGTGTCAGAACATCTCCGAAAAGTAAATTGTTTAAGATACCATTTGTTAAAGCAGGTACATACACCTCTGGGAAAAGATCAAAACCAACAGGTCTATTCCATCACGCCAGTGACTGGGTGATACTGTCTGACCTAAACAATAGCTTTGTATTCCTTGGTCATATAGCTGTTACATCACTAAGACCAGACATTGTAATGTATTCCAACTGTTCCAAAATTGCCATTCTCATTGAACTTACCTGTCCATGTGAGGAGAATATGGAGTCCTGGCACTGTACCAAACTTTCTAAATACTCCTCTTTAGTCGAAGTGATTTGTAGTAACGGTTGGTCTCCACATCTTTACGCTGTTGAAGTAGGTGCTAGAGGTTACTGTTCTAGGTCCGTTACATGTTGTTTGAAGACTCTCGGTTTTTCCAACAAATCTGCATTTATAACTGCACGCAAACTTGGTGACAACATCCACAACCTCAAACGATCGTATGTTCCAAGTGCCATATTTGGCATCAAACTCTTTTGTCGATAACGGTCCATATCCAGCCACATCATTGCCAGAACCCGCATTTGACCTAAAGACCAAATCCAAGCAGAAGCTAACAAACGCCCACGCCGGTTTTGATAAACAAAGGTAACACATGCTATGCAAAACTCATCCTTCAAGTGTTAAACTGTCCTTCCAAGACTTTTGGTCTCAACTGCCATCAGAGTCCTCTTTGTTATCGCCACTAGGTAAAGTCAATAGTCCTAAATATGTCCCTTTTACATCGCTCCCGTTCACCTACCGATCCTTCCAATTTCCTGCGGGCTTTGCAAAACAGAATGCATACTCTAAAACAAAAAAAAAATTCCATTTACAACAATCAGCAAGACGTCCCTGAGACGTTCCACGTAGTCATTAACGAACTAATTGGATCTTCTTCCTTTTGGTTAGCAATCTTCTCTCTGTTAGTCTAACGACAACAACATCTTGTAACACTTGTTTGTGTTCCTCTTCTAAAGAACAAAAGGAGACAATTTCTTACTTTACCAACATGCAAGTCAATAGGGGACTCTTTTAAGGCAATTTCGCAGTCGCAACAGCTTGTAGGCGACGACAAGTGGTTTTGCCCCCAGTGTTCATCACACCAGGAGAGCACAACTGAAACACAAATTTCCAGTGTGTGGCGATTCCTGGTTGTTCAGTTACTTAGGTATGCCTCAGTTAATGGTTCCTCTTTCAAAGATACAAGATCTGGTGGAACTGGTCTGCCTACGAAACACCACGAGCTACTTACTGATGAAATTTCCTTTAGCAACAAGTACAAATTAGTCGCCACCATTAAACCATTCAGGTACCTTAAAAGCAGGACATTACTGGGTATTTATTAAAGATCAACGAACACTTGGCTTAAGTGCAACGACCGCTGCGTTTCAGAAGTCAATTCATCTCACTTGTACAATTCATCCTGTTACATACTATTTTTTATACCAGGACTTAACTTTTTCCATGGCCATAAAAACAAATTGGGGGAGGGAATAAATTTCCCGTAGCGTTCTAATTTACCCCAGCTTAATCCTTGGCGGGTTAGTTTACCGTGAGTATATGGAGTTTGCTCACTCCCTTCTCTCTCTTGAGATCCTGTAAGAAGCATAGGCAAGGGGGCTAGACTTTTTGTCTTGTCTTTGGGTTTGACGGTCCCACTTGTTACCCCAGTCCAGTAGGGAGGCAGAGTTTGCTCACTTTGCCTTCAGGATTGACGATCATGCTGCCCTGAGTCATTTTAGAAGCTTTGCAAGGGGTTTGGTATTCTTATCTTGTCTTCGTGGTTTGGGCGCCCACGCACATCACCCCAGTCATGACAGGCTTGGATTGTCATTAGGTTGGACCCACCGCGAGCAATGATCTGTGTAAGGCTGAATGTTGGGCCCCCCTAACACGCGTAAAGCTACAGCCAGGTTCACAAGTCCTGGGTGCACAGATCGTTGCCTACTTTAGTTTACATTTGTTCCGTTAGGAATTATTCTAAGATTTATCTGTTTAAGGAAAGTTTCGTCATAATAAGTTTTATTTATTTTACGTGTGCCTATTAATTCAGTTTGAATTGCCTAATTGTTTTGTTTGTTGTATGTTTTGTGCTTTACCACTGTTTTACGCGTCCTGTTTAATGGTCAATGTATTTTTCTGAGAGAATCCTTGTTAAAAGGGAGGTTTTGCTATTATGCAGAATCTTCGGAGGGTTACAACCTCTATAATAATTAACCAGCCGTCATTAGACAAGCTATATCACAACAGCCAGCTGTTTTGTCACTTTATCATCAATCATAAACTGATCATCCAACTGAAGAGGTTTGTTTAACTGTCTCCAAGAAAAATCTGTGAAAAATGATAAATTTGTTTCTTGCTTTGCCCAAGGCGATGACACCCTCAAAGTTCATTCCCATCCTGCGGATAATATATCATTCACAAACCAATATAAATTACCCGCCACTATTATTCATTCAGGCACACTGGCAGCTGGTCACTATTGGGCTTACCTAAAAGATCAGAGTGTCAATACATGGTTAAAATGTGATGATAGGGCAGTGATTAGTGTCAAGCCATCTGGCCTAAGTAACTCTATAGTGCAGGTGTAATTTTTTGTTAAAATTTATTCGCACTGAAACGGGAGTAAATTATATCATCAAAAGGGGAGGGATCTCTTTTTCCTAGCGGTTTAAAATTACCCCTGCTGTGTGTTTCAGATACAGTTTACCGATAGAAAGTAATTATAAGAAGCTTAGCAAGGGGGCTTAGCAATTGCCTCTACAGATTAACGATCCTGCTATTCCTGATGTTATGAAGAAGCTATATAGGGGGTTTTCATTCTTCTTTTTCTTGTTTTCGTGTCATTACATTCACAAAGATTACCCCACTGGGCCTGACCTACGGCTGATATGACGCGAACGCTGCGTGTTGGGATCCTGTAACACATGTGAGCTACTGCCAGGTTCACAAGTCCTGGCGCATGGTTGGTTATCTGCTCTTACGTAAAGGCAACAGAGGAACTACAATCAATTTGTTCTTCTATTTCCAATCCATTTTGGGCCAGATCCACAAAAATTTTGTCTGCATAAGGTATTGGTTGCTGCTAATGCCGGTTACATAAGGTAGCGCTTTGCGCAAAATGACTGTGTGGACACTAGTGGTGACCTTGTCAAGGGCAGGGCGGGCCTGGCGCAGTTCTGTCAAAGGGTACCACTGTTTTTGTAAGAAGCCTAGGCATCTGGGTGCACACAGAGTTTCTTAAGATTTTGATAATTTGTGCTTCAAATTCAAATTCTCCTTATTTGATGTTTGCACCTATTTTTCTCTTTTATTTATCAGTATCTTAATGCTGCATATTTCTTCTTAAAATTTGTTACAGGCTCGTTTCTTATAAAAAATGTCTAAAATACATGCTCATTAACACAAAAAAAGTTTGTAACCTGACTTTTGGGTAGAATTACCTTCTTTTTTCCTTCTTAGAATGTAAAACAGAAGATTTTTAACATTTAAGCTAAGTCAATTTAAAAGTGGGTTACTTCTTGGTTTCCTCCCCTTTTTTTGTACAAAATTTTATGTGTTAATAAAAGCAATTATTCAGAGGGTTCATATACTATTTGTGGAAACTGAAACTGCATTGAGAAAATCTTTTAAGCAAAAAAAGAAATATATTTTTTACATAAAATGAAATTTAAAATTGTGATCGACTTTTTTGTGTTTTTATTTCGCAAAAGTTTTTTACAAATTAAGTATCATCATCATTGAGTATGATAACTATTGAAACCAATGTCAGTAAATCCTGAAATGTATAATATGACACACTAATGTTCCTAAAAATACTTGGAGATCACGTTCTTGCGCAATTCCTTGATACAGTCATAGTTCTTATGTAGTGACTGTGTACACTCTCACAGACCAATATTTGGTCTGCAGAGAAACTCTCACAAGAAGCGCTTTGTCATTGGATTCAAAAAATTGAGGGTTAAAATAGTTAAATTTAAATAAAGTTCATATATTTATTATATAATAATAACTGGAACTTACTGAACTGCCTTTGTCCCGCTCTGTTCTTTTGAATTTTGGTGTGATGGATAGGCTAAAAAATAATAGGATAAAAATAAATAATGCTTTACTAAAATTTGAATTACCTACCTTCGTTTTGCAGCTGACTGTGGCGTTTACATATTGATGTATCAACGTATTGATTAACATACAAGGCGAAAAGAATCAAACCGATTTGTTTTGGTTCAGACCTACAAATTTTATAGGATGATTTGCTACACGAAAGTTTGTAAAAGAAAAACATATAAAAACTATGTATAAATGGACTATATAAAACATAACTATATAAAAAATATAAAACTATTTTAGGACAAACAATAAAGCACATAAACTTAAGCGATTGATAGAGAAAAAAAATTGTCCTGCATTAGCTTATGTAATATCATCCTGTGTGAAAGAAGCAACGAAAGTGGAATTTGCTACGTGTTTAACCGCAGACACATTATTCATGTCAAATTGTAACTGTTTAAGTAACATATTATGCAATATAGTATACTAGTAGATTAGGCCCCGTGGAAAAATCCACTTAGGCAGAAAAAACAATGAAAAGTTCTGTCATTTGAATTTTGCATGACATCAGCAAATGTTTCAGTATATTGAATACTGCCTTTTACAAAAAAAAATAATCTGAAAATTGCATAAAAAGAAAGTAATCATAATTTAACAAAAAACGTTCTTAAAATCTAACACAAAATATCAAATGTCAAATCGCATTAAATCTCCCAACAAAACTTCAGACAAAATATAAAAAAAAAAAACGTCGTGCAAGGTGTAAAATCTAGTTAGTAGAAAAGTGACAACATGACAGTCACAACCCAGACTTTACGACAACAACAATAATAATGTCAGAAATAACACATCTCAAATATGTGTACATCTTATTATGTGATTAAGTTTTGAAAACTTTCAATATTTTAATCGAAGTGTCGAAAAGAAAGGCTTGCAACAGTAAGCACAGATCTATGAAAATAAGTTGTTACGCATTTTAAACATTGTCTTTTCCCTAAATGCTTATACAACAATACAACCTGAACAATATCAAAAAGCCAAACTTAAACAAACACAAAACACTAAAAAACAAAATGTTAAACTTTGAAAAATCATTTATTCGGTTGCATACCATCCTCTCCCGCAAAAATATGCACAAAATGTAAAAATTAATTGGTTAACAATGTCTAATGATCCATACTGACTTTACCAAACATTTTAAACCGAAATGTCGAAAAAGCAATGAGCAAGGAGTAAATTTCAAATCAACAAAAATTATTATTTTGAAAACATTGAAAAGTTTACAATAAATGTAGAACACAAAGGTTTCTGAGGAGCAAATCAAAATATGAACAAAAATCAGTTCAATTGGCATGTTCTATATTGTCTTCACCCATAAAATCTTCCACAAAAAGGATATGAAACGCATCAAATTCAACTCAGAAAAAGCAGTCATTTCAGTGCATACAAAAATACAACTTGGAAAGTGTAGAATATCAAATTATTTTTTTAGTATATATACTTGCATACGGTCCTCCCTCACAACAGTTAAACAGTTTCAGTCTGAATTTTTTATCATCACCAAATATTTATTCCTGCAATATTTTGTGAAGTTCTTAATAAAAACAAAAACGTGAAACCGTGGACTTTTCTTCCAGCAAAACTGACATTACTTACAGTTAGTTTAAAGTTTAAAAAAAGTTTATAACACAAAATATAAAAAAAATCAACTTACACAACAGCTCACAGTCTAATTGTACAAAAATTTGTTCTTTCAGTATTTTGCATGTGCTCTTTTTCCACAAAAGTTTACACAGAATTTAAAAAACAGCAGTTTGCAACACAAACATATAAACAGCAACCATACTATTCTCTGCTGAGAAATTTTAACCACAAATGTCAAAAACCTAGGTAAATTTCCCAAATTTTGTTTTAAACAACTGCGATTTGGAACACATCAAATTTAAATAGAGAAGGGTCAGTCATTTCATTATGTTGTACAGAGTCCTCGCCAGTAACAATTTATACAAAATATAGAAAACACAGCTTGCAATGTGTAAAATCTAATTCTTCTTCTGTGTATGGTCCTTCCTCACAAAATAACATAAATATATAAAAAAAAGTTTCAGTTATAACATCTAAAACAACAAAAATCAGTTCTATCAGTATATGTCATGCCATTGTCTTACACAAAATGTTCACCTTAAAGTTTCACAAGGCACAGCCTGTAAATTAACAACAACTAAGATCAGGTATTTTGGTCTATTTCATACCATCCTGTCCCAAAGAATTTATATAAAATGTGAAAATTGAGTGGTAAAACAGAAATTTGCAAAATTCCAATTTTTTTATATGCATATTGTATATGCCTTCTGCAACAATAAGTTAATCCAAAATGTCAAAAAGAAGAAAACAATAGCTTACAAAGAGTATAAAAGCAAAATCAACAAAGTAGCTAACTCTTTTGGTGTATATGCACAAAAGTTTAAACTAAATGTAAAAAACGGTTGTGTTTAGTAATTCTACGTCAACAAACGTCAGTTCTTTTACCATGCTGATTTATGTCTTTGCCCACAAACTCTTACATGACTATGTCAAAACCATAAATTGGAAGAAATTAAATTTACATTTTAAAAATAAGTATTTCTGTACTTTATTTTTAGAAATCTTTGCAGGAAAAGAACTTCGCAAGTCAAAAAAGAATCAGGAAAATGTTTAAAATTTTCAGGGTTAATAACGTTTGATGGATTTTGTGGGAATTTTACATTTTGTATATATAATGTCAGTTGAATTTCTCATTTTAATATAAAAACTGGAAAGGCTTGCAAGGTGTAAAGTAAAATTCTACAAAAATTAATTCTTTCGGTATATTGCATGATCCTAACACATAACATTTCAAAAAACACAACAGTTTGTATATATTATATACATTATGTATATATATATATAAATGAAAAGTTACCCCAGCCTTTCATGTACATTTTTTACATTTAGGGTAAACAATGTGAATCCTTCCGTTGCCTTTCCCAAAAAAATAAAAAAAATAAATATAAATAATCAACAACCCATGTAAATACTGCAACAAAATCAAAAAATGTGAAAAAGCTACGTAAAGTTTCCCCATAATGTCAAAAACCTCTGTCAATAAGAATTATATAAAAAAAAACACAAGTTTTTTCGGTGTTGTACTACCTCAAAAAAGTTAAAACTTTTCTTAAATAAGACAAATTGTCATAAACAAAAACATTTTAGTCAGAACATCTAGAACAACAAAAATCACTACACTTAAGGTACCAGAATTACTACATTTTAAATAAAAATAGTTTCGTCATATTGCATGTAACCGATGTATATATAAGTTTAGTTACACAAAATGTGAAAAATACATTATTTGCATATATACACAAAATGTGAAAAATACATTATTTGCTTAAAAACAGTCCTTATACTACTTCTTAAATATTATGTAATATATACATAACATAAGCTAGCTACAGCAGCTAATAGCTGGTCAGTTGAATATAAACTTGAGACTTACCTAGGTATAAAGAACATGGCTACATATTATAAATTCCGAGCTAGCTAGCTATTAGGTTGTTGTTGGTGTGGTTGGCTTTATGATGCTAGCTAACAAACATGTCTCGCATCAATAATATCATCAAAACTAAAAAAAAACATAAACAAACCTTTGAAACCTTGCTATACTTCATTTACATACCATGCCCTTTTTCAAATGTTTTTGTAGATTTATTTTGAAGGCAAGAGAAGACAAATGCTTAAAAAGGACACCCATCTTTTTTGCAAACACAATTTCCGTTACTTTGTGCTAGAACTTCATTTAACAAACCACACAAAACTCGCAGCTTTTCACGACAAAGAAGATATATATTTTTCGGCAACATCAAAGATTTTTTTCGGCGACATCAAAGGAAAATGACGATATCAACTTTGCCTGTTACAGAGACACAGAACTGGCGTATTATTATATAGATGAAATCTTGTGTATTAAGATTTGACTGTGAGGAAAACTTTGAAAGTGGGATATCTTAAGAATTCAATGTAACATTCTTATTAAAAAAGTCTTTCTGCCACGACAAGGTATAGAGTTTCAACAAACGCACCCAAAGAATTCTTTTCATTAGTTTCGTTTGTTTTACTAAAATCAGTATATAATTTAGAAATATGTATGCAGGAATGTCAAAGAAACTATATTTTCGAAAAACTCAAAAAACAAAGCTCTGTCTCTTAGGTATACACACTTAGAGGTATTGTAGAAATATATTTAATACAAACTTATTTACGCACACTTGGTATATATACACATACGCATTGTTATACCTAATTGTCACATAATACCTCAAATTTACATGATCAACATTTTCATAACTATATAATGCTAGTGTGTGATAATCCAATAAGCTGTTTATTAAGATCATTTCATTATTGTCGGTTTGTTAAACAGGGTATGCATGGATATGGCTATTGTAACCATCAACGTCTAGGATATTGCATAGCAAAAAAATAGAGTCATTGACAATAAATACTTTTAATATCTTTCCAAACTCATATTCATCTTCCTGAAAATTAATAATGACCACTTCGCCCTCGGTATATCGCTGACCTTCATGTTTGACTGCCTTTGCCACAGTAAACACAAAATCTTCATTGATGTTAATGTTTTGAAATAATTTTTTTCCCAGATTTAATGAGACAATGGAATGAGATTTCCCTGGAACTAACCACTTCTAAATTTGCATGCACAAGAAGTGAATCTTCGTGTAAGGATAGATACGACATAACTCAAACACACATTTTTCCTATTTTTGTTATTGTTTAAGAACTGTTTTAGTTGCCCATTCTTGAAAGTGACGAGAGTTTCATATATTTGCGATGTTTACTATTGTTGCAGGACAATTGTAGCTACTGTAGGGTCGACAACCTCCTCAGATTCTATATACTTTAGCCATAAAATTGATAAACAAGGCATTTTCTCTTTTGAGGTAAAGTAACATTCGGGTTTTCACGGGTTTCTTTCATCGTCCCTACTACTGCTATTGTCATCTATTGTCATCCATTGCCTCTGCATCTGTGAGAGTAGATGAACTGCTTGTGCCAAAAGGCAACCATCGAGAAGTAGCAGATCCACCACATATCTTTACTAAAGAATCGTAGAGTTCAAAAACAAGTTTACTACTTCCAGAACAACAACCAGATATTACGGCTTTTGATAACGATTTAATAATTTATTTTACTATATTTTTCTATTTGTTTCTATCCGTAACCAGTCCCGTTTATTTTGTTAGTTCCGTAGTGTGTTGTATGTTTGTGATTGAAGGATTATTTTCTCTATAAACATTTTTCATTATAGTTATGGGTCTATGTTGGACAGTACTCATGCTTGTTAAGAAGCAAGAACGTGTATTCAACCCTCTCTTCTGGGAGCAGTGCAGGCTTGCTGTATTGTATAACTTTTTCTCTCAAAGTAACTACAACCGATATATTGTAATTCATACCTCTCGACTTCCATTCCCTAATGGGAAAGGTATGTCCATTGTGCCACTCCTTATCTCAAACACATAACAGGCTCCATTAATTGTTTTTTGCAACCAGAATATATGTCTGGAATGACAGATAGATATGTCCACAGTACCCGGAAACTGTCTTCACCACCAGTTCCCTATTCAATGGCGTTGTGCTAGTGAAATTTATATCCTAAATAAAAAACTCCTATGGAGTCTAATATTGAAGATTATCGGTCTATCGCCTTATTAAATGTAGAAGGCAAGCTTTTATTCAGTCTTGTATCAAGACGGTGTTAGAAGCCACATAATTAATAACAACAAAATTTATCAATACGTCACTCCACAAAAGGTTGTATGGAAAAGGTTCCAGTTGCTGGGGACAATGTCGATGGTTTGGGCTGCTCTTAAAGAAGGCCGAGTTAACAAATCAGACCTCGCCACGATATGGCTGGATATCGCAAATGCATTTTCCTTCAATTCCACACAATTAATTATTTTTTGCACTGGAGAGATTGGAGTTGTTCCAAGCTGGATATCGTTCATCAGACTTATTACATCGGTATTTATAAGCAAATCTTTTAGTTTGTCCTCACCAAGCAACTGGCACAGGCACTGCTTGGCATTTTTTGCTGGGTGCACTCTTTTCCATTCACTTTGTTTCTGGTTGGTATCAACATCATCCTTCGAATACACTTTCCTATCTGATGCCTGCCAATTTTGTTACTTCTAAGAAGCTATCCCTTCAGTAATTAGAGCTTTTATGGACGATATCAACCTCATGTTCATTCCTCTGTTTCGGGGAACTCAAAAACTCCTAACCGATGTACTACGCTTTGACATTGGCCAGGATGAGTTTCGTGTCCCCGTAAGTCAAGAAGCATAATACTTAATAAAAGGATAGGTCAGTAACACTACCCCGTTTTCTGTTACCCCTCCATCTACACCCACTGATTTTTCCTCGTATTCCATCAGTACACTCCTCACCTGTTCGTTTCCTTGGGTCGCATTATTGACGGTTCACTTTTCAGACGCAAGATTAATCGAGGGAACTAGAGAATTAATAACAACTGGGCTTACATAATAAATAGTTCTTGTTTCAAAGGCACTCAGGAAACTCTGGATTCTACAAAAATTTCTTATTCTCAGAATCCAATGGCCACTGCTTATTTACGAGGTTCCCATATCTCGGGTTCAAGGTGTGAACAAAAGACATTTGCTTTTATCAGAAAATGGGCTTTCAATTCACCCATCCACTACTAAATCTGTCTGTACAGCTCCTGTTCGCCTTGTCCCTGCCAATCTGACATCACTACTGAGGTTCTCCAAAATCAGTGGGCCATGTCTTTTAGAAACTCTAAAGACCACTAGTCTTCATATAGTGCCCCCTCCTTAAAATCGGGTAAATGGAAGGTTTAAGACGCAGTACGACGACAGAGACAGAGTGACAGTTTCGTTCCATGATAGGTCTCCCAACTGGGTAGAGCTGCCTAGGATCCAAAATGTTTGAAGGTTCCCACTTCCAAACAGTCCTACGCTTACAGAAAGTTTGATAACAAAACACAGCCAGAGATAGTAGAGCATGCAGTTGCAAGTACAAGGGCAGTGGACCAGATGGAGAATTACATCCGAAATGACCTGTCCTGGAAAGCCATTCTGGCCATTCCACCAAACTTGCTTTCTTTCTGCCTAGCTTCTACTTATGACGTTTTACCGCTTAAATCGTTGGAACACACTGAATCCAGTTGTTCCTTGTGTGGAAAACTTTTTTTGCACCACAGACATGTCTTAGGTCCTGCAAGGTTGCGCTTACTCAAGGCCGATTTACTTTCCGACATGATTCTGTTCTTGTGAGCTCTCTTCTAAGCCCTCAAAGGAATTTGTGTCAGAACATCTCCGGAAAGTAAATTGTTTAAGATTACCATTTGTTAAAGCAGGTACATACACCTCTGGGAAAAGATCAAAACAACGGTCTATTCCATCCGCCAGTGACTGGGTGATACTGTCTGACCTAAACAATGCTTTGTATTCCTTGGTCATATAGTGTTACATCATAAGACCAACATTAATGTATTCCAACTGTTCCAAAATTGCCATTCTCATTGAACTTACCTGTCCATGTGAGGAGAATATGGAGTCCTGGCACTGTACCAAACTTTCTAAATACTTCCTCTTTAGTCGAAGTGATTTGTAGTAACGGTTGGTCTCCACATCTTTACGCTGTTGAAGTAGGTGCTAGAGGTTACTGTTCTAGGTCCGTTACATGTTGTTTGAAGACTCTCGGTTTTTCCAACAAAATCTGCATTTATAACTGCACGCAAACTTGGTGACAACATCCAACCTCAAACGATCGTATGTTCCAAGTGCCATATTTGGCATCAAACTTTTTGTCGATAACAGGTCCATATCCAGCCACATCATTGCCAGAACCGCATTTGACCTAAAGACCAAATCCAAGCAGAAAGCTAACAACGCCCACGCCGGTTTGATAAACAAAGGTAACATGCTATGCAAACTCCATCCTTCAAGTGTTAACTGTCCTTCCAAGACTTTGGTCTCAACTGCCATCAGAGTCCTCTTTGTTATTCGCCACTTAGTAAAGTCAATAGTCCTAAATATGTCCCTTTTACATCGCTCCGTTCACCTACCGATCCTTCCAATTCCTGCGGGGCTTTGCAAAACAGAATGCATTACTCTAAAACAAAAAAAAAATTCCATTACAACAATCAGCAAGACGTCCCTGAGACGTCCATGTAGTCATTAACGAACTAATTGGATCTTTCTTCCTTGGTTAGCAATCTTCTCTCTGTTAGTCTAACGGACAACAACATCTTTGTAACACTTGTTGTGTTCCTCTTCTAAGAACAAAAGGAGACAATTCTTACTTACAACATGCAAGTCAATAGGGACTCTTTTAAGGCAATTTCGCAGTCGCAACAGCTTGTAGGCGACGACAAGTGGTTTTTGCCCCCAGTGTTCATCACACCAGGAGAGCACAATGAAACACAAATTTCCAGTTGTGGCGATTTCCTTGTTGTTCAGTTACTTAGGTTATGCCTCAGTTAATGGTTCCTCTTTTCAAAGAACAAGATCGGTGAACTGTCTGTTACGAAACACCACGAGCTACTTACTGATGAAATTTCCTTTAGCAACAAGTACAAATTAGTCGCCACCATTAAACCATTCAGTACCTTAAAAGCAGGACATTACTGCGGTATATTTATTAAAGATCAACGAACACTTGGCTTAAGTGCAAGACCGCTGCGTTTCAGAAGTCAATTCATCTCACTTGTACAATTCATCCTGTTACATTACTATTTTTTACCAGGACTTTAACTTTTTCCATGCCATAAAAAACAAATTGGGGGAGGGAATAAATTTCCCTAGCGGTTCTAATTTACCCCAGCTAATCCTTGGCGGGTTAGTTTACCGTGATATAGGAGTTTGCTCACTCACCTTCTCTCTCTTGAGATCCTGTAAGAAGCATAGCAGGGGGCTAGACTTTTTGTCTTGTCTTTGGGTTTGACCGGTCCCACTCTGTTACCCCAGGTCCAGTAGGGAGGCAGAGTTTGCTCACTTTGCCTTCAGGATTGACGATCTGCTGCCCTGAGTCATTTTAGAAGCTTTGCAAGGGGGTTTGATATTCTTATCTTGTCTTCGTGGTTTTGGCGCCCACGCACATCACCCCAGTCATGACAGGCTGGCATTGTCATTTAGGTTGACCCACCGCAGCAATGATCTGTGTAAGGCTGAATGTTGGGCCCCTAACACGCGTAAAGCTACAGCCAGGTTCACAAGTCCTGGCGCACAGATCGTTGCCTACTTTTAGTTTACATTTTGTTCCGTTAGGAATTATTCTAGATTTATCTGTTTAAGGAAAGTTTCGTCATAATAAGTTTTATTTATTTTTACGTGTGCCTTTTAATTCAGTTTGAATTGCCTAATTGTTTTGTTTTGTTGTATGTTTTGGCTTTACCACTGTTTACGCGTCCTGTTTAATGGTCAATGTATTTTTCTGAGGACAATCCTTGTTAAAAGGGAGGGTTTCGCTATTATGCAGGAATTCTTCAGCGATAGGCGGTATACACAAACAGCGTTTGTCACTTTATCATCAATCATAAACTGATCATCCAACTGTAAGAGGTTTGTTTAACTGTCTCCAAGAAAAATCTGTGAAAAATGATAAATTTGTTTCTTGCTTTGCCCAAGGCGATGACACCCTCAAAGTTCATTCCCATCCTGCGGATAATATATCATTCACAAACCAATATAAATTACCGCCACTAATTATTCATTCAGGCACACTGGCAGCGTGGTCACTATTGGCTACCTAAAAATCAGAGTGTCAATACATGGTTAAAATGTGATGATAGGCAGTGATTAGTGTCAAGCCATCTGGCCTAAGTAACTCTATAGTGCAGGTGTAATTTTTTGTTAAAAATTATTCGCACTGAAACGGGAGTAAATTATATTCATCAAAAGGGGGAGGGATCTCTTTTCCTAGCGGTTTAAAATTACCCCTGCTGTGTGTTTCAGATACAGTTTACCGATAGAAAGTAATTATAAGAAGCTTAGCAAGGGTTAGCAATTGGCCTCTACCAAATTTGGTTAACGATCCTGCTATTCCTGATGTTATGAAGAAAGCTATATAGGGGTTTCTATTTTCTTTTTCTTGTTTTCGTTGTCATTACATTCACAAAGATTACCCCACGGGCCTGACCTACGGCTGATATGACGCGAACGCTGCGTGTTGGGATCCTGTAACACATGTGAAAGCTACTGCAGGTTCACAGTCCTGCGCGCATGGGTTGGTTATCTGCTCTTACGTAACGCAACAGAGGAACTACAATCAATTTGTTCTTCTATTTCCAATCCATTTTGGGCCAGATCCACAAAAATTTTGTCTGCATAGGTATTGGTTGTGCTAATGCCGGGTTACATAAGGTAGCGCTTTGCGCAAAATGACTGTGTGGGACACTAGTTGGTGACCTTGTCAAGGGCAGGGCGGTCTGGCGCAGTTCTGTCAAAGGGGTACCACTGTTTTTGTAAGAAGCCTAGGCATCTAGGGTGCACACAGAGTTCTTAAGATTTTTGATAATTTGTGCTTCAAATTCAAATTCTCCTTTTATTTGAATGTTGCACCTTATTTTTCTCTTTTATTTATCAGTATCTTAATGCTGCATATTTCTTTCTTAAAATTTGTTACAGGCTCGTTTCTTATAAAAAATGTCTTAAAATACATGCTCATTAACAACAAAAAAGTTTGTAACCTGACTTTTGGGTTGAATTACCTTCTTTTTTCCTTCTTAGAATGTAAAACAGAAGATTTTTAACATTAAGCTAAGTCAATTTAAAAGTGGGTTACTTCTTGGTTTCTCCCCTTTTTTTGTACAAATTTTATGTGTTAATAAAAGAACAGTATGTATCTCCGAGGTTCAATATCTATTTGTGGAAACTGCATTGAGAGAAATCTTTTAAGAAAAAAGAAATATATTTTACATAAAATGAAATTAAAATTGTGATCGACTTTTTTGTTGTTTTTATTTTCGCAAAAGTTTTTACAAATTAAGTATCATCATCATGAGTATGATAACTATTGAAACCAATGTCAGTAAAAGCCTGAAATGTATAATATGACACACTAATGTTCCTAAAATACTTTGGAGATCACGTTCTTGCGCAATTCCTTGATACAATCTAGTTCTTATGTAGTGCTGTATCACAGCAGTGTTTTTGACTTATCATCGTACACTCTCACAGACCAATATTTGGTCTGCAGAGAAACTCTCACAAGAATACGTTCAGTTCAAATGCGTGTAACTCGGAGCGCTTTGTCATATGGATTCAAAAAAATTGAGGGTTAAAATAGTTCAGATAATTTATTATATAATAAATAACTGGGAACTTACTGAACTGCCTTTGTCCGCTCTGTTCTTTGAATTTGGTGTGATGGATAGGCTAAAAAATAATAGGATAAAAAATAAATAAATGCTTTACTAAAATTTGAATTACCTACCTTCGTTTTGCAGCTGACTGTGGCGTTTACATATTGATGTATCAACGTATTGATTAACATACAAAGGGCGAAAAGAATCAAAACGATTTGTTTGGTTCAGACCTACAAATTTTATAGGATGTTTGCTAACAACGAAAGTTTGTAAAAAGAAAAAATTATAAAAACTATGTATAAATGGACTATATAAAAACCATAACTATAAAAATAATATTAAAACTATTTTAGGACAAACAATAAAGCACATAACTTAAGCGATTGATAGAGAAAAAAAAATTGTCCTGCATTAGCTATGTAATATCATCCTGTTGAAAGAAGCAACGAAAGTGGAATTTGCTACGTGTTTAACGCAGGACACATTATTCATGTCAAATTGTAACTGTTTAAGTAACATATTATGCAAATATAGTATACTAGTAGATTAGGGCCCGTGGAAAAATCCACTTAGGCAGAAAAACAATTGAAAAGTTCTGTCATTGAATTTTGATGACATCAGCAAATGTTTCAGTATATTGAATACTGCCTTTTTACCAAAAAAATAATCTGAAAATGCATAAAAAAGAAAGTAAGTCATAATTTAACAAACTTTTTAAAATCTAACACAAAATATCAAATGTCAAATCGCATTAATCTCCCCAAAAACTTCAGACAAATATAAAAAAAAAAAAAACGTCGTGCAAGGTGTAAAATCTAGTTAGTAGAAAGTGAAACATTGACAGTCACAACCCAGACAGTTACGACAACAACTAATAATATGTCAGAAATAACACATCTCAAATATGTGTACATCTTATTTGTGATTAAGTTGAAAACTTTCAATATTTTAATCGAAGTGTCGAAAAAGAAAGGTTGCAAACAGTAAGCACAGATCTATGAAAATAAGTTGTTTACGCATTTTTAACATTGTCTTTTCCCTAAATGCTTATACAACAATACAACCTGAAACAATATCAAAAAGCCAAACTTACAACAAACACAAAACACTAAAAAACAAAATGTTAAACTTTTGAAAAAATCATTTATTTTCGGTTGCATACCATCCTCTCCCGCAAAATATGCACCAAAATGTAAAAATTAATGGTTAAACAATGTCTAATGATCCATACTGACTTTACCAAACATTTTAAACCGAAAATGTCGAAAAAAGCAATGAGCAAGGAGTAAATTTCAAATCAACAAAAATTATTATTTTGAAAACATTGAAAAGTTTACAATAAATGTAGTAGAACAACAAAGGTTTCTGAGAGAGCAAATCAAAATATGAACAAAAATCAGTTCAATTGGCATGTTTCTATATTGTCTCACCCATAAAATCTTCCACAAAAAGGATAGAAACGCATCAAATTCAACTCAGAAAAAGCAGTCATTTCAGTGCATACAAAAATACAACTTGGAAGTGTAGAATATCAAATTATTTTTTTAGTATATATACTTGCGATACGGTCCTCCCTCACAACAGTTAAACAAGTTTCAGTCTGAATTTTTATCATCACCAAAATTTATTCCTGCAATATTTTGTGAAGTTTCTTAATAAAAACAAAAACGGAAACCGTGGACTTTTCTTCCAGCAAAACTGACATACTTACAGTTAGTTTAAAGTTTAAAAAAAGTTTTATAACACAAAATATAAAAAAAATCAACTTACACAACAGCTCACAGTCTAATTGTACAAAAAATTTGTTCTTTCAGTATTTTGCATGTGCTCTTTTCCACAAAAGTTTACACAGAATTTTAAAAAACAGCAGTTTGCAACACAAACAGTATAAACAGCAACCATACTATTCTCTGCTGAGAAAATTTTAACCACAAATGTCAAAAACCTAGGTAAATTTCCCAATTTTGTTTTAAACAACTGCGATTTGGAAACACATCAAATTTAAATAGAGAAGGGTCAGTCATTTCATTAGTTGTACAGAGTCCTCGCCAGTAACAATTTATACAAAATATAGAAAACACAGCTTGCAATCTAATTCTTCTTCTGTGTATGGTCCTTCCTCACAAATAACATAAATATATAAAAAAAGTTTCAGTTATAACATCTAAAACAACAAAAATCAGTTCTATCAGTATATGTCATGCCATTGTCTTACACAAAATGTCACCTTAAAGTTTCACAAGCACGCGTGTTAAACTTAACAAACTAAGATCAGGTATTTTGTCTATTTCATACATCCTGTCCCAAAGGAATTTATATAAATGTGAAAATTGAGTGGTTAAAACAGAAATTTGCAAAAATTCCAATTTTTTTATATGCATATTGTATATGCCTTCTTGCAACAATAAGTTAATCCAAAATGTCAAAAGAAGAAAACAATAGCTTAAAAGAGTATAAAGCAAAATCAACAAGTAGCTAACTCTTTTTGGTGTATATGCACAAAAGTTTAAAACTAAATGTAAAAAACGGTTGTGTTTAGTAATTCTCTCAACAAACGTCAGTTCTTTTACCATGCTGAATTATGTCTTTGCCCACAAACTCTTACATGACTATGTCAAAACCATAAATTGGAAAGAAATTAAATTTACATTTTTAAAAATAAGTATTTCTGTTACTTTATTTTTAGAAATCTTTGCAGGAAAAGAACTTCGCAAGTCAAAAAAGAATCAGGAAAAATGTTTTAAAAATTTTCAAGGGTTAATAACGTTTGATGGGGGATTTATTAGCTTCGTAAAATTGTTGACAATAGACAAAATCGTGTAGCAAAACGTTTGCTATTGCATTAAATTTAAACCAGACAGTTTTGTCTGTAGCGCTTGTTATTTCTTTTCAGTATATTAGGACGCGGTGCTAACACATTGCAGCTGATGTTGGAATACATCTTCAAATTAATTGTAATTGATATAGTTAAAGAGCGCCAATAATCCCTGAATGTGTTAGGACTACCCTTCGTATATCGATTTTGTTATTATCTCCTATTCCTCGTTACTCCCCCTTACTAGGCAGTGTCACTCCCCTTGATTAGAGCCTTTATCGATGATATCAACCTGATGTCTTCATCAGTGTCTGGTACCTGGTACCAAAACGATCCCGCGCATTCAGTGGCCACTGCTGATATACGATGTCTTATGTCAGCACTCTTGAACGGAAGGTGTCAGTATTCATAAGGAAATGGCTCAATCTTCACAATTCTACCACTAATTTGTGCCTCCATCTCACCTTGCTGTCTACTGATGAAAGGCCTAACTTCCATACTGAAGTCCACTAAGATCAGCGGACACTTGCTGCTCAGGGATTCTAAAGATCCATTGGTTTCAGCAGCTATACCAACATTAAAGGCCGGTAGATGGAGCCTGTCCAATTCAGTTAGAATTGCTGAAGCATAATTGAAGGTTAAAGAAATTATGGGTTCACCCCATTTCGGTAAGGGCGGTCTAGGTCTCTGTCCTAAACCAAAGTGTACTTCTCTTAGACAGTTTCATTCCTACAGGAAATTAGTATCAGTGACTGCAAAAGAAATTGATGGAGAAAAGGATATGAGCAGAGCTTTGCAACTGCAGGTGCAGGTGGAAGGAAATTGGACCAGATGGGACAACTATATTAAGAACGACCTCTCTGGAAATCTTTGCTTTCCATGCCACCAAACCTGTTGTCGTTCTGTTTAAGGTCCACCTACGATGTTCTTCCTTCTCCAAGTAATTTAAGGCGTTGGCGTTGATGTACTAATCCTTCTGTTTCTTGTGTGGAAAACAAGTCTGCACTACAGCTCACATTTTAGGGGCCTGCAAAACGGCTCTAACGCAGGGTAGTTTCACGTTTCGTCATGACTCTGTCTTGCGCGAACTTTCACAGTTGATCACCACGTTTTCCAAATCTATTTCCTCTCATGTAAAGCACCTAAATAATATAAAATTTGTTAAAGCAGGTAGTCACCCTTTTAGCAAAAAATCAAAACAGGTAGGCCTTTTGCATTTTGCGACTGACTGGTTATTTCTTTCAGATTTAAATGGTGAACTCATTTTTCCTGGTCATATTGCAATAACATCGCTTAGACCAGATCTTGTCCCGTATTCCAACAACCAGCAAACGTTTATTTAAATTAAACTTACTTGCCCTTGTGAGGAAAACATGGAAACCTGGCACTCCAAAAAGCTTTCTAAGTGCATCCCTATCATTGAGCATAATGGATGGCAGGTAAATCTGTTCGCAATCAAAGTGGGTGCACGTGGATGTTGCTTTGATCTCTTGCCATTGTTTAAAAAGATTGGGTTCGGAAATTAGGCGACGTTTGTATGAAAGCATCCTTCTGCATTTGGCTAGGCAGGAACTCAATTTCGTCGAACCAAGGCATCAATCTTACATCAGGCCGTAACATCTGTGGCCTACCCCTCTTTGGCAAAGGTTACAAGCTCGCAACATCAACAACAGCATCAACAACAAAGGCCAGCAGTGTTAATGGTCCACTTACACCCGGAGCCAGAATCGCCTACCAACAGCACTCCAGCCAACTCATGCTGGCCTGATTAATAAAGGGAGTACATGCTATGCTAATTCTATCTGCAAGCATTATCTGTAACTCCTGCACTTTGTTCGCAAACTGCATCGGAATACTCTTAGTTTCTCGCCTGGCCAATGCTGACTATGTCTCTGTTGTCTAAATGCACCTCGATTGTAGACCCTTCTGCCTTTCTCAGAGCTGTAACAAGGTAAGATGCCCCACGCTAGGAACAACCCATTCAATATTAAACACAGCAGATGTTTCCTTAGATTCTACCTGAATGATTTAACAGGGCCGTCAGTTATTGCTAACAATATCATTACCAATCCGAGCGTTTTGTATTACCCCAGCTGGTTCATTCGACCCAGTTTACCATCAATACCCAGAGGGTAAAGAGTTCAGCTCACTCTTCTCTGGTAAATTATAAGAAGCTTAGCAAGGGGGGTTTGCTTTCAGCTTGTCTTTGGGTGTAACGACCGCCTACTTTTACCCCAGTTCAGTAAGGTGCCCAAGTTCACTAACTTGGTCTTCAGGCTTGACAACCTTGCTGTCCTTAGTCAAAAATATCATACAGGCTGGTCCTGTCATCACAACCTCCTGTGTAAGGCTGAGTGTTGGGGCCCTGTAACACATGTGGAAAGCTACAGCCAGAGTCACAAGTTCTGGTGCACAGGAAGGGCTTCATTTAATTATTTTACATATTTTTCTATTTGTGTTCTATCCGTAACAGTCCCGTTTATTTTGTTAGTTCCGTAGTGTGTTGTAATTGTTTGTGATTGAAGGATTATTTTCTCTATAAACATTTTCAATTATAGTTATGGGTCTATGTTGGACAGTACTCATGCTTGTAAGAAGCAAGAACGTATTCAGCACCTTCTTCTGGGAGCAGTGCAGCTTGCTGTATTGTAAACCTTTTTCATCTCAAAGTAACTACAACGATATATTGTAATTCATACCTCTCGACTTCCATTCCCTAATGGGAAAGTATGTCCATTGTGCACTCCTTATCTCAAACAACATAACAGGCTCCATTAATTGTTTTTTGCAACCAGAATATATGTCTGGACATGACAGATAGATATGTCCACAGTACCCGGGAAACTGTCTTCACCACCAGTCCCCTATTCAATGGCCGTTGTGCTAGTGAAATTTATATCCCTAAATAAAAAACTCCTATGGAGTCTAATATTGAAGATTATCGGTCTATCGCCTTATTAAATGTAGAAGGCAAGCTTTTATTCAGTCTTGTATCAAGACGGTTAGAAGCCCACATAATTAATAACAACAAATTTATCAATACGTCACTCCACAAAGGTTGTATGGAAAAGGTTCCAGGTTGCTGGGGACACATGTCGATGGTTTGGGCTGCTCTTAAAGAAGGCCGAGTTAACAAATCAGACCTCGCCACGATATGGCTGGATATCGCAAATGCATTTCCTTCAATTCCACACAATTTAATATTTTTTGCACTGGAGAGATTGGAGTTGTTCCAAGCTGGATATCGTTCATCAAGACTTATTACATCGGTATTTATAGCAAATCTTTTAGTTTGTCCTCACCAAGCAACTGGCACAGGCACATGCTTGGCATTTTTGCTGGGTGCACTCTTTCCATCATTTTGTTTCTGGTTGGTATCAACATCATCCTTGAATACACTCTCCTATCTGATGCCTGCAATTTTGTTACTTCTAAGAAGCTATCCCTTCCAGTAATTAGAGCTTTTATGGACGATATCAACCTCATGTCATCCTCTGTTTCGGGAACTCAAAAAACTCCTAACCGATGTACTACCGCTTGACATGGGCCAGGATGAGTTTCTGTCCCCGTAAGTCAAGAAGCATAATACTTATAAAAGGTAGGTCAGTAAACACTACCCCGTTTTCTGTTACCCCTCCATCTACACCCACTGATTTTTCCTCGTATATCCCATCAGTACACTCCTCACCTGTTCGTTTCCTTGGTCGCATTATTGACGGTTCACTTTCAGACGCAAAGTCAATCAGGGAACTAGAGAATAAGTTAACAACTGGGCTTACAATAATAAATAGTTCTTGTTTCAAAGGCACTCAGAAACTCTGGATTCTACAAAATTTACTTATCTCTAGAATCCAATGGCCACTGCTTATTTACGAGGTTCCCATATCTCGGGTTTCAAGGTTGGAACAAAAGACATCTGCTTTTATCAGAAAATGGCTTTCAATTCACCCATCCACTACTAACATCTGTCTGTACAGCTCCTGTTCGCCTTGTCCCCTGCCAATCTGACATCACTACTGAGGTTCTCCAAAATCAGTGGCCATGTGCTTTTAAGAAACTCTAAAGACCCACTAGTCTCATATAGTGCCCCCTCCTTAAAATCGGGTAAATGGAAGGTTAAGGACGCAGTTACGACGACAGAGACAGAAGTGACAGTTCGTTCCATGATAGGTGCTCCCCAACTGGGTAGAGCTGGCCTAGGCATCCAAAAATGTTTGAAGGTTCCCACTTCCAAACAGTCCTACGCTTACAGAAAGTTGATAACAAACACAGCCAGAGATAGTAGAGCCATGCAGTTGCAAGTACAAGGGCAGTGGACCAGATGGGAGAATTACATCCGAAATGACCTGTCCTGGAAAGCCATTCTGGCCATGCCACCAAACTTGCTTTCTTTCTGCCTAGCTTCTACTTATGACGTTTTACCGTTAAATCGTTGGAACACTGAATCCAGTTGTTCCTTGTGTGGAAAACTTTTTTGCACCACAGCACATGTCTTAGGTCCTGCAAGGTTGCGCTTACTCAAGGCCGATTTACTTTCCGACATGATTCTGTTCTTTGTGAGCTTCTTCTAAGCCTCAAAGAATTTGTGTCAGAACATCTCCGGAAAGTAAATTGTTTAAGATACCATTTGTTAAAGCAGGTACATACACCTCTGGGAAAAGATCAAAACCAACAGGTCTATTCCATCACGCCAGTGACTGGGTGATACTGTCTGACCTAAACAATAGCTTTGTATTCCTTGGTCATATAGTTGTTACATCACTAAGACCAGACATTAATGTATTCCAACTGTTCCAAAATTGCCATTCTCATTGAACTTACCTGTCCA
The DNA here is from genome assembly GCA_030067915.1 of Hydractinia echinata. Lineage (NCBI taxonomy): Eukaryota > Metazoa > Cnidaria > Hydrozoa > Anthoathecata > Hydractiniidae > Hydractinia > Hydractinia echinata. The sequence continues at coordinate 31,575 of JASGCC010000547.1, forward strand.
TGTGAGGAGAATATGGAGTCCTGGCACTGTACCAAACTTTCTAAATACTCCTCTTTAGTCGAAGTGATTTGTAGTAACGGTTGGTCTCCACATCTTTACGCTGTTGAAGTAGGTGCTAGAGGTTACTGTTCTAGGTCCGTTACATGTTGTTTGAAGACTCTCGGTTTTTCCAACAAATCTGCATTTATAACTGCACGCAAACTTGGTGACAACATCCACAACCTCAAACGATCGTATGTTCCAAGTGCCATATTTGGCATCAAACTCTTTTGTCGATAACGGTCCATATCCAGCCACATCATTGCCAGAACCCGCATTTGACCTAAAGACCAAATCCAAGCAGAAAGCTAACAACGCCCACGCCGGTTTGATAAACAAAGGTAACACATGCTATGCAAACTCCATCCTTCAAGTGTTAACTGTCCTTCCAAGACTTTGGTCTCAACTGCCATCAGAGTCCTCTTTGTTATCGCCACTAGTAAAGTCAATAGTCCTAAATATGTCCCTTTTACATCGCTCCCGTTCACCTACCGATCCTTCCAATTTCCTGCGGGCTTTGCAAAACAGAATGCATACTCTAAACAAAAAAAAAATTCCATTACAACAATCAGCAAGACGTCCCTGAGACGCTCCATGTAGTCATTAACGAACTAATTGGATCTTCTTCCTTGGTTAGCAATCTTCTCTCTGTTAGTCTAACGACAACAACATCTTGTAACACTTGTTTGTGTTCCTCTTCTAAAGAACAAAAGGAGACAATTCTTACTTTACCAACATGCAAGTCAATAGGGGACTCTTTTAAGGCAATTTCGCAGTCGCAACAGCTTGTAGGCGACGACAAGTGGTTTTGCCCCCAGTGTTCATCACACCAGGAGAGCACAACTGAAACACAAATTTCCAGTTGTGGCGATATCCTTGTTGTTCAGTTACTTAGGTATGCCTCAGTTAATGGTTCCTCTTTCAAAGATACAAGATCGGTGAACTGTCTGCCTACGAAACACCACGAGCTACTACTGATGAAATTTCCTTTAGCAACAAGTACAAATTAGTCGCCACCATTAAACCATTCAGGTACCTTAAAAGCAGGACATTACTGGGTATTTATTAAAGATCAACGAACACTTGGCTTAAGTGCAACGACCGCTGCGTTTCAGAAGTCAATTCATCTCACTTGTACAATTCATCCTGTTACATACTATTTTTTACCAGGATTTAACTTTTTCCATGCCATAAAAACAAATTGGGGGAGGGAATAAATTTCCCTAGCGGTTCTAATTTACCCCAGCTAATCCTTGGCGGGTTAGTTTACCGTGATATAGGAGTTTGCTCACTCCCTTCTCTCTCTTGAGATCCTGTAAGAAGCATAGCAAGGGGGCTAGACTTTTTGTCTTGTCTTTGGGTTTGACGGTCCCACTTGTTACCCCAGTCCAGTAGGGAGGCAGAGTTTGCTCACTTTGCCTTCAGGATTGACGATCCTGCTGCCCTGAGTCATTTTAGAAGCTTTGCAAGGGGGTTTGATATTCTTATCTTGTCTTCGTGGTTTGGCGCCCACGCACATCACCCCAGTCATGACAGGCTGGCATTGTCATTAGGTTGACCCACCGCAGCAATGATCTGTGTAAGGCTGAATGTTGGGCCCCCCTAACACGCGTAAAGCTACAGCCAGGTTCACAAGTCCTGGCGCACAGATCGTTGCCTACTTTAGTTTACATTTGTTCCGTTAGGAATTATTCTAAGATTTATCTGTTTAAGGAAAGTTTCGTCATAATAAGTTTTATTTATTTTACGTGTGCCTATTAATTCAGTTTGAATTGCCTAATTGTTTTGTTTGTTGTATGTTTTGTGCTTTACCACTGTTTTACGCGTCCTGTTTAATGGTCAATGTATTTTTCTGAGAGAATCCTTGTTAAAAGGGAGGGTTTCGCTATTATGCAGAATCTTCGGAGGGTTACAACCGTTTTGTCACTTTATCATCAATCATAAACTGATCATCCAACTGAAGAGGTTTGTTTAACTGTCTCCAAGAAAAATCTGTGAAAAATGATAAATTTGTTCTTGCTTTGCCCAAGGCGATGACACCCTCAAAGTTCATTCCCATCCTGCGGATAATATATCATTCACAAACCAATATAAATTACCCGCCACTATTATTCATTCAGGCACACTGGCAGCTGGTCACTATTGGGCTTACCTAAAAGATCAGAGTGTCAATACATGGTTAAAATGTGATGATAGGGCAGTGATTAGTGTCAAGCCATCTGGCCTAAGTAACTCTATAGTGCAGGTGTAATTTTTTGTTAAAATATATTCGCACTGAAACGGGAGTAAATTATATCATCAAAAGGGGGAGGGATCTCTTTTTCCTAGCGGTTTAAAATTACCCCTGCTGTGTGTTTCAGATACAGTTTACCGATAGAAAGTAATTATAAGAAGCTTAGCAAGGGGGCTTAGCAATTGCCTCTACAGGTTAACGATCCTGCTATTCCTGATGTTATGAAGAAGCTATATAGGGGGTTTTCATTCTTCTTTTTTCTTGTTTTCGTGTCATTACATTCACAAAGATTACCCCACTGGGCCTGACCTACGGCTGATATGACGCGAACGCTGCGTGTTGGGATCCTGTAACACATGTGAAAGCTACTGCCAGGTTCACAAGTCCTGGCGCATGGTTGGTTATCTGCTCTTACGTAACTGGCAACAGAGGAACTACAATCAATTTGTTCTTCTATTTCCAATCCATTTTGGGCCAGATCCACAAAAATTTTGTCTGCATAAGGTATTGGTTGCTGCTAATGCCGGTTACATAAGGTAGCGCTTTGCGCAAAATGACTGTGTGGACACTAGTGGTGACCTTGTCAAGGGCAGGGCGGGTCTGGCGCAGTTCTGTCAAAGGGGTACCACTGTTTTTGTAAGAAGCCTAGGCATCTGGGTGCACACAGAGTTTCTTAAGATTTTGATAATTTGTGCTTCAAATTCAAATTCTCCTTATTTGATGTTTGCACCTATTTTTCTCTTTTATTTATCAGTATCTTAATGCTGCATATTTCTTCTTAAAATTTGTTACAGGCTCGTTTCTTATAAAAAATGTCTAAAATACATGCTCATTAACACAAAAAAAGTTTGTAACCTGACTTTTGGGTTGAATTACCTTCTTTTTTCCTTCTTAGAATGTAAAACAGAAGATTTTTAACATTAAGCTAAGTCAATTTAAAAGTGGGTTACTTCTTGGTTTCCTCCCCTTTTTTTGTACAAAATTTTATGTGTTAATAAAAGCATACAGTGTATGTATACTACCAGGTTCATATCTATTTGTGGAAACTGCATTGAGAGAAATCTTTTAAGCAAAAAAAGAAATATATTTTTACATAAAATGAAATTTAAAATTGTGATCGACTTTTTTGTGTTTTTATTTCGCAAAAGTTTTTACAAATTAAGTATCATCATCATTGAGTATGATAACTATTGAAACCAATGTCAGTAAAGCCTGAAATGTATAATATGACACACTAATGTTCCTAAAATACTTGGAGATCACGTTCTTGCGCAATTCCTTGATACAATCATAGTTCTTATGTAGTGACTGTATCACAACAGCCAGCTGTTTTGCCACTTCATCATCAGTACACTCTCACAGACCAATATTTGGTCTGCAGAGAAACTCTCACAAGAATACTGTTTCAGACGGTTGCAAAGTTGCTCTTGTGATAACACGTCTGTGTCGTGCGCTTTGTCATATGGATTCAAAAAATTGAGGGTTAAAATAGTTCATACATTTATTATATAATAAATAACTGGAACTTACTGAACTGCCTTTGTCCCGCTCTGTTCTTTGAATTTTGGTGTGATGGATAGGCTAAAAAATAATAGGATAAAAAATAAATAATGCTTTACTAAAATTTGAATTACCTACCTTCGTTTTGCAGCTGACTGTGGCGTTTACATATTGATGTATTAACGTATTGATTAACATACATAGGCGAAAAGAATCAAACCGATTTGTTTGGTTCAGACCTACAAATTTTATAGGATGGTTTGCTACACGAAAGTTTGTAAAAAGAAAAACATATAAAAACTATGTATAAATGGACTATATAAAACATAACTATATAAAAAATATAAAACTATTTTAGGACAAACAATAAAGCACATAACTTAAGCGATTGATAGAGAAAAAAAATTGTCCTGCATTAGCTTATGTAATATCATCCTGTGTGAAAGAAGCAACGAAAGTGGAATTTGCTACGTGTTTAACCGCAGGACACATTATTCATGTCAAATTGTAACTGTTTAAGTAACATATTATGCAAATATAGTATACTAGTAGATTAGGCCCGTGGAAAAATCCACTTAGGCAGAAAAACAATTGAAAAGTTCTGTCATTTGAATTTTGATGACATCAGCAAATGTTTCAGTATATTGAATACTGCCCTTTTACCAAAAAAATAATCTGAAAATGCATAAAAAGAAAGTAAGTCATAATTTAACAAAAACGTTCTTAAAATCTAACACAAAATATCAAATGTCAAATCGCATTAAATCCTCCCAACAAAACTTCAGACAAAATATAAAAAAAAAAAAACGTCGTGCAAGGTGTAAAATCTAGTTAGTAGAAAGTGACAACATTGACAGTCACAACCCAGACAGTTACGACAACAATAATAATAATGTCAGAAATAACACATCTCAAATATGTGTACATCTTATTATGTGATTAAGTTGAAAACTTTCAATATTTTAATCCGAAGTGTCGAAAAGAAAGGCTTGCAACAGTAAGCACAGATCTATGAAAATAAGTTGTTTACGCATTTTAAACATTGTCTTTTCCCTAAATGCTTATACAACAATACAACCTGAACAATATCAAAAAGCCAAACTTCAACAAACACAAAACACTAAAAAACAAAATGTTAAACTTTGAAAAATCATTTATTCGGTTGCATACCATCCTCTCCCGCAAAAATATGCACAAAATGTAAAAATTAATTGGTTAACAATGTCTAATGATCCATACTGACTTTACCAAACATTTTAAACCGAAATGTCGAAAAAGCAATGAGCAAGGAGTAAATTTCAAATCAACAAAAATTATTATTTTGAAAACATTGAAAAGTTTACAATAAATGTAGAACACAAAGGTTTCTGAGGAGCAAATCAAAATATGAACAAAAATCAGTTCAATTGGCATGTTCTATATTGTCTTCACCCATAAAATCTTCCACAAAAAGGATATGAAACGCATCAAATTCAACTCAGAAAAAGCAGTCATTTCAGTGCATACAAAAATACAACTTGGAAAGTGTAGAATATCAAATTATTTTTTTAGTATATATACTTGCATACGGTCCTCCCTCACAACAGTTAAACAGTTTCAGTCTGAATTTTTTATCATCACCAAATATTTATTCCTGCAATATTTTGTGAAGTTCTTAATAAAAACAAAAACGTGAAACCGTGGACTTTTCTTCCAGCAAAACTGACATTACTTACAGTTAGTTTAAAGTTTAAAAAAAGTTTATAACACAAAATATAAAAAAAATCAACTTACACAACAGCTCACAGTCTAATTGTACAAAAATTTGTTCTTTCAGTATTTTGCATGTGCTCTTTTTCCACAAAAGTTTACACAGAATTTAAAAAACAGCAGTTTGCAACACAAACAATATAAACAGCAACCATACTATTCTCTGCTGAGAAATTTTAACCACAAATGTCAAAAACCTAGGTAAATTTCCCAAATTTTGTTTTAAACAACTGCGATTTGGAACACATCAAATTTAAATAGAGAAGGGTCAGTCATTTCATTATGTTGTACAGAGTCCTCGCCAGTAACAATTTATACAAAATATAGAAAACACAGCTTGCAATCTAATTCTTCTTCTGTGTATGGTCCTTCCTCACAAAATAACATAAATATATAAAAAAAAGTTTCAGTTATAACATCTAAAACAACAAAAATCAGTTCTATCAGTATATGTCATGCCATTGTCTTACACAAAATGTTCACCTTAAAGTTTCACAAGGCACAGCCTGTAAATTAACAACAACTAAGATCAGGTATTTTGGTCTATTTCATACCATCCTGTCCCAAAGAATTTATATAAAATGTGAAAATTGAGTGGTAAAACAGAAATTTGCAAAATTCCAATTTTTTTATATGCATATTGTATATGCCTTCTGCAACAATAAGTTAATCCAAAATGTCAAAAAGAAGAAAACAATAGCTTACAAAGAGTATAAAAGCAAAATCAACAAAGTAGCTAACTCTTTTGGTGTATATGCACAAAAGTTTAAACTAAATGTAAAAAACGGTTGTGTTTAGTAATTCTACGTCAACAAACGTCAGTTCTTTTACCATGCTGATTTATGTCTTTGCCCACAAACTCTTACATGACTATGTCAAAACCATAAATTGGAAGAAATTAAATTTACATTTTAAAAATAAGTATTTCTGTACTTTATTTTTAGAAATCTTTGCAGGAAAAGAACTTCGCAAGTCAAAAAAAGAATCAGGAAAATGTTTAAAATTTTCAGGGTTAATAACGTTTGATGGATTTTGTGGGAATTTTACATTTTGTATATATAATGTCAGTTGAATTTCTCATTTTAATATAAAAACTGGAAAGGCTTGCAAGGTGTAAAGTAAAATTCTACAAAAATTAATTCTTTCGGTATATTGCATGATCCTAACACATAACATTTCAAAAAACACAAAACAGTTTGTATATATTATATACATTATGTATATATATATATAAATGAAAAGTTACCCCAGCCTTTCATGTACATTTTTTACATTTAGGGTAAACAATGTGAATCCTTCCGTTGCCTTTCCCAAAAAAATAAAAAAAATAAATATAAATAATCAACAACCCATGTAAATACTGCAACAAAATCAAAAAATGTGAAAAAGCTACGTAAAGTTTCCCCATAATGTCAAAAACCTCTGTCAATAAGAATTATATAAAAAAAAAAACACAAGTTTTTTCGGTGTTGTACTACCTCAAAAAAGTTAAAACTTTTCTTAAATAAGACAAATTGTCATAAACAAAAACATTTTAGTCAGAACATCTAGAACAACAAAAATCACTACACTTAAGGTACCAGAATTACTACATTTTAAATAAAAATAGTTTCGTCATATTGCATGTAACCGATGTATATATAAGTTTAGTTACACAAAATGTGAAAAATACATTATTTGCATATATACACAAAATGTGAAAAATACATTATTTGCTTAAAAGCAGTCCTTATACTATTCTTAAATATTATGTAATATATACATAACATAAGCTAGCTACAGCAGCTAATAGCTGGTCAGTTGAATATAAACTTGAGACTTACCTAGGTATAAAGAACATGGCTACATATTTATAAATTCCGAGCTAGCTAGCTATTAGGTTGTTGTTGGTGTGGTTGGCTTTATGATGCTAGCTAACAAACATGTCTCGCATCAATAATATCATCAAAACTAAAAAAAACATAAACAAACCTTTGAAACCTTGCTACACTTCATTTACATACCATGCCCTTTTTCAAATGTTTTTGTAGATTTATTTTGAAGGCAAGAGAAGACAAATGCTTAAAAAGGACACCCATCTTTTTTGCAAACACAATTTCCGTTACTTTGTGCTAGAACTTCATTTAACAAACCACACAAAACTCGCAGCTTTTCACGACAAAGAAGATATATATTTTTCGGCAACATCAAAGATTTTTTTCGGCGACATCAAAGGAAAATGACGATATCAACTTTGCCTGTTACAGAGACACAGAACTGGCGTATTATTATATAGATGAAATCTTGTGTATTAAGATTTGACTGTGAGGAAAACTTTGAAAGTGGGATATCTTAAGAATTCAATGTAACATTCTTATTAAAAAAATCTTTCTGCCACGACAAGGTATAGAGTTTCAACAAACGCACCCAAAGAATTCTTTTCATTAGTTTCGTTTGTTTTACTAAAATCAGTATATAATTTAGAAATATGTATGCAGGAATGTCAAAGAAACTATATTTTCGAAAAACTCAAAAAACAAAGCTCTGTCTCTTAGCACACTTTGGGTATATATTTACACATACGCATTGGTTATACCTAATTTATTGTCACATAATACCTCAAATTTACATGATCAACATTTTCATAACTATATAATGCTAGTGTGTGATAATCCAATAAGCTGTTTATTAAGATCATTTCATTATTGTCGGTTTGTTAAACAGGGTATGCATGGATATGACTATTGTAACCATCAACGTCTAGGATATTGCATAGCAAAAAAATAGAGTCATTGACAATAAATACTTTTAATATCTTTCCAAACTCATATTCATCTTCCTGAAAATTAATAATGACCACTTCGCCCTCGGTATATCGCTGACCTTCATGTTTGACTGCCTTTGCCACAGTAAACACAAAATCTTCATTGATGTTAATGTTTTGAAATAATTTTTTTCCCAGATTTAACGAGACAATGGAATGAGATTTCCCTGGAACTAACCACTTCTAAATTTGCATGCACAAGAAGTGAATCTTCGTGTAAGGATAGATACGACATAACTCAAACACACATTTTTCCTATTTTTGTTATTGTTTAAGAACTGTTTTAGTTGCCCATTCTTGAAAGTGACGAGAGTTTCATATATTTGCGATGTTTACTATTGTTGCAGGACAATTGTAGCTACTGTAGGGTCGACAACCTCCTCAGATTCTATATACTTTAGCCATAAAATTGATAAACAAGGCATTTTCTCTTTTGAGGTAAAGTAACATTCGGGTTTTCACGGGTTTCTTTCATCGTCCCTACTACTGCTATTGTCATCTATTGTCATCCATTGCCTCTGCATCTGTGAGAGTAGATGAACTGCTTGTGCCAAAAGGCAACCATCGAGAAGTAGCAGATCCACCACATATCTTTACTAAAGAATCGTAGAGTTCAAAAACAAGTTTACTACTTCCAGAACAACAACCAGATATTACGGCTTTTGATAACGATTTAACGTTTCCTTTTTAAACTTTTTTTGACTTCTTTCTGCTCTTCCTTTGTCAATTCATTCACATTTTGTGTTATTTTCAGTTGCTCTAGCCGTCCAAAAAAAATTTTTAATCAGTTTCTGAATAAATTTTGGCCATGCCTTTTTGCACCCAAACGTACTTTGCTCTGCAGACTTGTCAGCATCAAAGTCAAGGTTCTTGAATTCCATGAAAGATTTGTATGATTCAATCGTTGCTATAAGATCCTCGATCAGTTTCGAAATTTATTTGAATTTTTTTTTTCTTTGATTTTGTTTGAACTTCTTAAGGGATAGAACTTCCTCCAGCACTAGAATTATCGTTGCTTTCCTCCATGTCTGTTTTAAAACGCATTCAACTGTACTTGTGTATGTTAAAATCTCAGGCCACCTTGAAGGGCTGGGCCGTTCATATGGAAAATTTTCATAGAGATCTCTGTAAAATCAAGAGAGATCTCGCCAAGGCGGGCTGCCTCAATAGTCATATGAACACATTTTTATTATTATCAACCGAGCCAGAGCCTGCCTCTATATGAACAGCCCCTAACCAAATACTTACAAATTTTCCTTCATAGCATTTTCCAACACAGTGAAGTATTCCACATAATCTCGTGTGTCCTTCCTGTAAACAAAGACTTAACTGGTTGAGTTTATCATTGTGTTTGCACTTTATAATTTTCCTTCTTATGTTGCCATTTTTGGAACTGGTCAACTATGATCTTCTTTTCTCAAATATTACGGACGAAATAGTTGGACCAGTAAATATTTTAAGCACCTGGCACGGGAGTTGCCCCCACACAAGGGTAACATACATAGTTTTTTTCTGAATAGAAAACGTACTAAAATACAATTAACCGGTAACGGATTGTTGTTTAGTTTATGTCTTTCAACCCTAACCCTATCATATTAGCTAGTGAGTTGTATTCTTCACATTAAATAGAAGCTTTTTTTCAAGATGATATCCATCGTTCTTCTCATTCTCATTCTTTGTTCACTAGGATCTATTCTCAAAAGGGACCAAAAAATTGTAACATTTATAAAAGAGAAATAAAACTGTTTAAAGAGGTCTTTTATGACGCCTATTACTTTCACCAAATTCTTTAACTTCGATTGGACCATTCTTCGTGAGCTACCACATTTCAGCAAATAGTGAAAAGGGGCAGCATTAGTGTCTGAATTCTCATCTAAATCCAACTGTTTTAAGCAAATACAGTGCACAGGTTTCTGTTAGAGACAGGACCCTAACGTTTCCTCTAGAGCTATATACAAGATTCAAAATAAGGATAAACATCGAGGATTGTTGTTTTTATATTTTTTTGTCTATAAAAACAAGTGTATTGTGCGTAAAAAATAAAACAGGTATCAGAGTGATGGACTATACCTGTAAAAAAAATTATCTGGCATTAATTTTGTCACAGATGTGTTGATGCCAGCATCGTTACAACTATTATCCCAGACTAACTTTGATGATTCAGTATCTTTAAAGTTCTAGTGAAAATATTGAAATACTAGCTGGGAAACGCCGGGTTAAGACCCAACAGTGTGACCTGACGTTAAACGTTCAGGTGGAGCGTTTTAGTACTGGTATGCAGTATGTTGGGAATCTAGTAAAGTGTGTTGGTTGCATTGTATTTTTTAAAATATAACTTAAGCTGAATAAAAACACAGTTTACAAGTTGTGTTGCTACCTTGTCATAGCAGAAACAGTCTGTCAACCTTTATTTTTTTTTGGAGAATGTTCCCAGTGAAAGTTTAAAAATTAATTTTACTTAAGGCTTACCGCTCAGTACGAATAAACAATGTTGCACATCCATATAGGTGTAATACCCTTTTTTAATAAAACTTTCATTTTCAGAATATGTGACATGTCGACAGTCAGAGCATCATCATCATCATCATTCTCGGGTTAACGTCCGTTTTCCATGCTAGCATGGGTTGGACGGGGTATATTAATGACCCTCTTCCAATCTGATCTAGACTGTGTTAGATCTAAACTCAACTTCCTCTGTATCAAGTCTCTCCTTATAACCTCCTACCAAGTCTTTCTCGGTCTGCCTCTGGGCTTTGCCCCAGGAACTATCAAGTCTCTACACTTTCTTACCCAATTATCCTCCTCCATTCTTTCCAAGTGCCCCAGCCAATTTAATCTTCTTATCTGGATAACATCTTTAATTCTACGGAGACTTAGCCTGCTTCTTAGCTCATCTGAACTCTTTCTGTCTCTCAGACTGGCGTTACACATCCACCTAACCATTCTCATATCATTCCTTTCTAAACGGTCAAGATCTTCCTGCTTCACTGCCCATGTCTCACTACCGTACAACATAACACTTCTTACACAGGCCTCATACAACCTACCTTTTACCTCAATTGACAGGACTCTGCTAGTCAACAAAGGAAGTAACTCTCTGAACTTTTTCCAAGCAGAACCTATCCTGCAAGTAACACTTCTTCCAACACCCCCTTCACTGCCCAACATATCACCTAAGTAACAGAAGTTCTCAACTATCTCTAACGAGCCACTGTTGTACATCATTAAAGCTGGAAATACTTCATTCTCTATAATCTCACCTTTGCAACGCTTGCATACAAACTGAATGTCAGCTCTTAACCTTCCACTAATACTACTGCACTTCTTATATACCCAATGCTTGCAAGTCTGACAAAAAATTGAGTTATTACCAACCCCTTTCCTGCAAACTCCACAAGGCCACTTTCCAACTACAAGGTCACACTTGGCTGCAATGCTACTAATCATGACTTTAGACTTTGCTGTGTTTACCTTTAGCCCTTTCTCTTCTAGTCCTTTCTTCCACTTCTCAAACTTTTCAACTAATTCTTCCATCGACTCTGCTATGAGAACCAAATCATCTGCATACAATAACTCCCATGGACAACCTGTTCTGAACTCCATCGACAGCGCTTCTAAGACTAGAACAAACAACAAAGGACTAAGTACAGAACCCTGATGTACACCAACATTTACACTAAATTCATCACTAAGTGAATCGTTAATCCTGACACGACTTCTAGCATTGCTGTACATAGACTGTACCATCGTAACTAGCCACTCATCCACACCTAATTTTCTCATAGCCCACCTAATAACTTTACGTGGCACTCTATCAAAAGCTTTCTCTAAATCTACAAAAGCAAAATAGAGATTCTTTCTCTTTCCTAAATACTTTTCCTGAAGCTGTCTGAGTAAAAATATTGCATCTGTAGTGCCACGCCCTGGAACAAAACCAAATTGCATCTTATCTATATCAATCCTTTCTCTAAGTAACTTATCAATCACTCTTTCAATAACTTTCATTACTTGATCAACCAACTTCAAACCTCTATAGTTACCCCTTTCTAATGCATCACCCTTGCCCTTGAAACAATTCACTATTACACTCGACTGCCACTCACTCGGAATAGCACCATCCTTTATAATCTGGTTAGCAAAGACTTGTAATAAGCTCAACTCCAATATATCCAGATGCTTTTACCATCTCTGCAACAATACCTGATACTCCTGCAGCCTTGCCAATCTTCAATTTCCTAATAGCCTCCACTACCCATTCTGTCTTGATCTGCATAGCTGGCCCTTCTACAACATCATCATCAGACAAATTATCCTCACCCCCAATCAAACTCAGTGTTAAGCAACCTCTGATAATAATTCTTCCAAGCTACCCTTTTCTCCTCCTCTGTGCTAGCCAAAACGTGAACGTGGTGGACATCGTTTCCGTTTCAGCAACAGAAGGCGCATAATCCGAATCATGACAATTATCTTTGTTGTCATCTTCTGTAACTTTTCAAATATATAGCGGATCTAATAAAATGTGCGAAATATCGTTTTCCTATTAAATATTTTATATTACTTAATATTGTGACCAGAAAACAAGGCCTAGAAAAATTTTTTGTGGGAATTTGATTTACGCGAATGGGATGCCCATTCATAAAATTCACGAAAATTTCTGACATTAAAGTAGATTTCACCATATATAGCAGGCCACGTGGAAAAAGACAGACACACACAATAAGAAAGGTATAATGCGTTGGTTACCTTGTCACAAAGTTTGATTTCGTCTCAACTGTTCAATGCTGGATACTCACTCTTTTTATTACGAACATCATCGATGGCGATTACCAGAGATAATTTCATCTTTAAAAGTCTCCGCTAAGTTAGTTGATTCTGGTTGGTTTGGTGGTTTGGTGAAATCTGTTCGAATACGTTTGCGGATTTGAGCACCAGTGGAAGCTATCGTACTTTTTTTTTCTTTCAAAAAATATTCTCTTTGTGCATTCTTGATATTTGCTAAATTTTTACGTATTCCAGGTGCGTGCTTATGAATTGTTGTTGTAGTCATTTTCCTAAGAAGAGTAGTTGTAATTCTTCTTTCCGTATCAATTTCCACCGCTGACTTCCAAAATTTGTTCAACTGGCCAGTGACCATAAATGATGCCATGACTTTTCCACTCCAGCTAGAAAATACAGACGCCTCGTTGCTAGTGAACATTTCAGGTAAGTGATTTCTAACGTTGGTCACAAACTATTTTAAATGCCTCATTAAAATTTCCCATATTATGTACAAAATCTTCTATAATTGTAACTTTGAACAGACTTTCAATGTTTTTTGGAAAAGATTCCGGCTTAAAACATTGTTTGAATTTTGTGAAAAGCGGTCTCTTGGTCAAGTAACACTTCAGGAAAACACAAGAAATATTTGCAAGCGCAGGTTTGTTTTATTTTTGTCAACAATTTACATTTTTTTCGTGTCCCACATTTTAGGCGCTTGTAAATTAGCCCTTTCACAAGGTAGATTTACGTACCGCCACGATACTGTTCTACGTGTGTTAGTGACAGCCATTCAGAAGTTCTTATCCGATTATGAGCCAGCAAAACCATCTAGATGTCATAAAATATCCTTTGTTCCAGCTGGTAAACGTCTTCCCACCAAAAAGCGTTCGAAAATTCAAGGAATCCTTCACCTGGCCTCCGATTGGAGATTATTGTCAGACTTAGATTCAACCTTAATAGTACCACCTTATCTTGCTGTAACTCAACTTCGTCCGGACATACTTTTAACTTCTGCCATGACCAAAACTGTAATTATCCTTGAATTAACTTGCCCATGCGAAGAGAACATGGAGACTTGGCATGGAGTTAAGGTTGATAAATACTCGTCACTTTGTTCCGTCATGAGATTAAACAATTGGTCTGTGCATTTCTTTGCTGTTGAAGTAGGAGCTAGGGGATTTTGTTCCGAAACAGTTAGAATCTGCCTCCGTCGCCTCGGCTTTTCTAACATGTCTGTGCGTTCCACTCTGAAATCTCTTACTGAGTCATCTATGCGATCGTCGTTTTACATCTGGCTATCTCGAGATTCTTTGTCTTGGATTCATCCTGGTAGGGATCCACAGCATACCGCTCAATTGATACCAACTGTTTCAAAGAAATCATCCAAGTCACAAGCAACTTCGACCACTAGCTTTAAGGACACGAATCCCCAGGGCGTAACAAAGAGCTCCACTACCTTGCCTGCACAAGAATCACTAGGCAGCAACAGCGGCTTGCTAAATTTGGGCAACACATGTTACATCAATTCCATCTTGCAATGTTTTTATGTGTTACCCGCAGTCGCCACAGCCATCTCTGCAAATGATTCCAATATGGCGATAGGTAAAAGTTTTGTAAGTATTCTACGCAAATTATCCTCCTCCAAGGTTCCAGTGAACCCTTCTTCATTTCTAAATGCATTAAAAGGCCATGTTTCTAATGCAAGGGGCGCTGCTTTTAATCCGTTCTCTCAGCAAGATGCCCTAGAGATTCTCGAGTATCTCATACCAGAGTTGTCCTTAGCCTTTCCTTTCTTTGGTAGATTATTCAACACTCGTGTGAAAATCTGCACAACTTGCAGCACTTGCAATAATATTAGCGTCTCTGAGCAAGTAAGTCCATTTCTTCAACTGCCCTTGACATCGACTGTGCAATCTTCAATAGATACCTTTTTGGAGAGCGAAGAATTGTCAGGTGTCAACTCGTACTTCTGTCACTACTGCAATAGTTACCAAACTGCAACAGTTGAAAAAGAGGTCGCAGAGTGCAGTTCAATTTTGGTTTTGCAATTAAAGCGCTTTGCCTATAACAAAGGTCTTGTGTCTAAGGTTTGTTCTCCTGTCACATCTTACCCGGGCACCGTTTCTATACCTATCACTGTAGACAGTGAAGTCTCTTGTCGCAAGCACTACAACTTAAGGGCTGTAATTAACCACTCTGGAAATTTGAACAATGGCCATTACACTACTGTTGCTTATAACCAAGTGCATGGTAAGTGGTTTCATTGCAACGACAGAGCAGTGGTCCCTTGCAAACAAAGCTTCCTTAATGGTGCACAACCTTACATCCTTTTCCTTGAAGAGCTTAGGTAAATTGCAGTTAGCACCACAACTTCCGGTTTATGTCAGCAAGGGGGTTTGACTATCCTTATTTTATTTTTATTTTTTATTTTTATTTTTTTTATTTTTCTATTTTTTTTTGTAGTCTTGTCTTTGGAGAGTGACGACTCCACTTATTACCCCAGTCAAAATAAAGCGAAAAACAAATAAAAATTACGCCAGCAAGGGGGTTTGACTGTACCAGGTCCTATCTTTGGAGAGTGACGACTCCACTTATTACCCCAGTCAAAAAGGAAAAAAAAAAATTATGTTAGCAAGGGTGTTTGACTGCACTGGTCTTATCTTTGGAGAGTGACGACTCCACTTCTTACCCCAGTCACACAAGATTGTACAGAGTAGGACAGATGAAAAGTTATGGATGAAAGAAATGTCTAGTTCCTGCTGAAGACTGTTCGCAGACCTCTTTTGAGGTGACTCAGCTAGACATTTTGGGTACCTTGGTTCAGGAATATGAGTCGAAACCCTTGTACCCTTTACAGAAGTCCTGTCCTACTCTCTCTGTCTGTTTGTTTGTTCAATTTTTTGTGCCAATTATCTCCTTGGAAAAAGGAAGAATTGTGTTCCTTTATATGAGCATATTCTTTAGAGGAGCAAAACCTCTAGAATTTAAATTTTAAGACTTAACTGGTCGAGTTTATCATTGTGCGTGCACTTTGTAATTTTCATTCTCTAACTAAGTCTTCAAAGTCGTCAAAAACTGCGATTTCCAATTTAAAACACGCACTGGCGAGCTTGGAAACTTCGGAACATTTCATCACACGATAATCCGTACCGTAATGCTTCGAATAAACGCCCCCTTCTATTAGCCGCCCCCTCGAATAGACACCCCTCCTTTTCAGTCATTTTTCAAATAAATCCCCCCCCCTCGAATAGACACCCTCCTCAAATAGATGTCCATCCCTCATAAGGGACATTTATTCGAGGCGATAGTAAAAGTATACTCACTTACTTACTCTTTTCCTAAATCTTAGGTTTAAGGTTGGAAATTTAGTTTTTCGCTTTTGAAGTTCATTCTCTAAAACATGTGAATATCTTTTATTTTCTGTTGTAAAGATATATATTATAGGTATCCTGAAAAAGTGCAAAAGAGACGAAGTGTAAAAATTTTAATAAACGCCCCCTCTTTTAAACGCCCCCCCAAAATGTCAAAAAATTCAATAAACGCCCCGAGCGTGAAGCATTGGTATATCATACAATATGTAAAATGGCTTTGCTTAAACTTGAAAGCATGCGTTTAATAAGCTGCAATTCAAGAACAGCAAAATTAACTTGTTAAAGTCAATTCAGACTCATAACTTAATACGAAAGCAGAAATTGAATCTGTTAAAGTAAGCCCATGACAAAATACGAAGTTAAAATGGTATACAATAGGGGTAAGTATTTTTGCTTCGTAACTTATAACGTTTACATCTTTACCATGTGATAAGTTACCTGACGGTTAAGTTGTTTTTAATTCTCCATTTTTAAGAGCTGACTTGTATCTTTTTAAGAGCTAAATTATATCTGTTCTTTGACGCTAATAACTGACGTCCGGTATCGTTTGGGAAAGCAAGGCTAGTTGGTTCTACAATTAATATTTACTTTAAAGTCCTCAACATGTCACAGATAATATATTAATATGTTGGTATTTCTCAGATCTTTACATTTTCTATAAGCAACTCCATTTTCACATCAGCCTTAGTGATTTTGGGCAAATTGATCGCAAAAAACAAACAAAAAAAATTCGAATACATCATGTTTTGCAATAAAAAATATACAGACTGTTTGTAAAAATTTGTTTAAAAAAATTTACAACATACAATAAAAAATAAACAAAATATTTTTAAATTTTTTATATACACAAAATGCAATAAAAAATTTACAAAATGCAATAAATAATCAAAATCCTATAAAAAATAGACAAAATCTTTCAAAAATATGTACAGAAAGAAATCTGAAATAGGTTAGTATTTAAACCCCTTTTAGTACTATAAGCCCTTAATTTGAAAATTCGTTGGGTTTGGAGAATCTATCAAATCCCTATTTGTTTCTTGGTATAATATTAAACTTTGAAAAAACTATACAGTTAACTCATAGTACAACCCCAGCTAATCTGGTTCCATTGACGAAGCATTCATTACGTAAAAAATATCTTAATAAATGCAATATCGAGGTACATGTGCTTGCAATAAGAACCATTGGAACAATAGGAACTTTCTTTTTCGTTAAAATCCACATACATTGTATCATACACCACTTTAATAGTTATTACTATGTCGTGGTGACAACATTGAATTGAATAGCCGCACCAGATGGTTTTAATTTTTCACGGTAAGGAAGTTCACTTTTCCCTTTAACCATAAATTAATCAAATGCAAAGTGTAGTATGGCTTTTTAACCATCATAAACTCTGAAATGTTTTTGTGCAATCATCAATTGTACTGGGGGATGGTAAATACATGCTTTCATACATCGAGAGTAGTCTAACCAGAGACATCTTGATCAGGTTATCATAACAACTCATTGCTTCGCCTTTAAAACGATCTGTTTGTTTGTTTCACCTTTGGAGAGAAACCTCCTTTTTTCATTAAAATTTCCGTATTAAAAGGCTAGTTATATCTCCATTGCGATGTAGTTACTCCTATTCGCTTAAAAGATGGTTCTTTGCCGGACAAGATAAGGAATAACTGACTATTGTTAATCCTGAATGGCAAATATCCCGTCAACAAAGAGCCGTGCAAAAGAATCATGCCAACTGCCTTTAGGGTCAGCATTTGCAAGCACAGGTTGGGTTGAATGGTAAAATACTGATTTTTTTCGTTTAAATATTGGTCTGAAAATTTAACCCAAAATGAGGAATAAAATTCTTTTGTCAAGCCATAACGGTCATGACCTTCTTCATTCAAAAAATTTATGAAGACTTTACAGTCGAAACTGGAAATATCTTGATATCGCTCAGATGCATCTGTGAACAAGGTTAGACCTGTCTATTAGCAGCTGCTTTTCCGAATCCAGCGAGAGTAAAATAAATTTTCGGTCAATCTCAAATAGTATCAGGTTATTTCTTGAATAACTTAGTAAAGCTTGGGTCAAAAAGTTTTCTCGACGCTGACTATTTAACCTTGCATTAACTGCTTCAACTGCTTCCAAAGTCCTTAAATTACTTGGACTTGCAAGTATTGGGCGGACTGCGAGCCTATGACAAGGATCGCTTCATCGATTCTACACCTAGTGCCAGCATCGTCATCTCGTAAAGTACTGAGAATTTCTTGTTGAAATGTGTTATCAGTTGTACTTTCGCTTACTTCTCTAATTTCTTTTTCCCTTGTCAAATAGGTACGAGCCTATGACAAGGATCACTTCATCGATTCTACACCTAGTGCCAGCATCGTCATCTCGCAAACTACTGAGAATTTCTTGTTGAAATTTTCAACCAGATCAATTCGGGGTACTTTCAACGGCAATCATTGATAACTTTATGCCGGCTGGGGGACAGGTTGTGCTTTGGAAAAACGGTTTTAGCGAAAAACCCTTTACAACTACCACAAACGAGCTTGCCCACAATGGAATACAGGGTTCTCCTCCTTGATAACATCTAAATTTGCTTTTAAGATGCCTTGTTTCTTTTTTCTGATTTATGGCTGCTTCTGATATAGCGACATTGACATGTCTGGAACTCGCTACAGAAGATGCATTTTCGAGAAGGTTATTTACGATTTTGCTTCTTTTTCTACGGTGGTAGCTTAATTAAAATTATCAGATAATTAATTTACTATTATTTAAAAAATTATGAAATTGTCTGTCAATAACTTCCGCATCTCTTTCCATTATAACTTTGTTTGAAGAAGTTTGTAGCATCCTATACTACGATTGTCATATACGTATCTCATTAAAGTTCTAAGGAGATACAAAGGTACCAAAACTTATATTTCGTTATATGCACGGATCCTTTATAAAAATGCACAAAAAATAATACGACAGATATCTAACCTGGTCGGAATCAGTGCTTTTAGATGTCGACAACACGTGCTGTTTTATAAATTTATATTCATGTTTGTTATACGACAAGCCATTTATTGATATGCTAGTTTTACCTTTTTCTATTTCTGGAGGTTTTTCCTGCCTTGTTGACTTTCTCTCAAATGTAACAAATTTGCAACATCCGGTAATGCAACGATTTGACCCTAAATATGGTACCACATAATACTGGCTAAACTTTTTAAAACTACTTAAAAAGAAAAAATGTTTTATTTATTTAAGCCAAAATTTAAAAAATAAAAGATTAATGGCAAATACTAGTAAAAGTAAATGAACATACGAAAAATCTGGTTTTGTATTTTCATTGTCCTTTTCAATACTTAATGATCGTTCTTCTCCATCGGCAATAACTAGCTATTAAGTAAATGTATGTTACATCACATGCCTATAAACAATAATTTGCTTATAGGCGCTACCAAAACAGAGCGCGGAAAATGGTAAAAGTTTGTTAATTGTACGTAAACAAAGTATTATACAACAGCTAGTTTTGCACCAGGGGGCGGGGAGCGGGAATGCTTTTGAAGATAGAATTTTATTTGCTCTTTGTCAAAATCAAAATCACCCTTTGTAAAAAAATAATGAAAAATTAACACCGGAACTTCTGTCTCGAATCAAGAAATTTACCAATGAAAAGCCTAATTTAGGCATTTTGAAAGCAACAGAATAGTTATTGATTTTATTTAACAAACCACTTACAACGGTCGGCCTTAAATGTGCCTTTTTAACATCTTTTGGCTGAAAAAACAGGAGAAATAATGACAACAATAATAGAAAGGGGTAATAACAACTTGCGAGAAAAAAACCCTCAAATTTCCGTAATCTAAGAAACACTTACATACTTAATACATACTTAATACAAAACGAATACCCGATTAATAAACGGTTAAAGTTTACTTTAGGAAGATAGGGATGTCTAGTTTTTGCTGATGACCGTCCGTGGAATTCTTCGAGGTGACCCAGCTAGACATCCAGGGTACTTAGGTTCAGAAATATGGGTCGAAACCTACCTGCCATTGATTAAAGTTCTGTTCATCTTTTCACATGCGTTGTGTCGTTTTTATTTTTTATTTTTTAATTAATTCCTTGAAAAAGGGAGAATTATGCTTCTAGAGGCATTTCTGTAGAGGTGTATAACCTCTAGTTTGTTTCCAAAGACCTAACAGGTCGAGTTCATCATTGCGGTGGCTAGTCACCTCTTTGTAAATTATTTTCTTTCTTACCCGAGTTGGCAGTTCACCTGTGGTATATTTAGCAACACGTCCAAACAGTATGGTCTTGAAACACCTATATAGATTTCTTTGTTATTCTTTCGATGTTTTCAATAATATCAAGCTTATTTAATTAAATACGGACTTTTAATATTTTATTAGTCTGAGAAAGTTGTTGTAGCATTTAAATACTTTTCGCCATGGTAAGTTGGGAAATCCATAAGAATACCGTAATTCTATTACCTTTTCTACATCGTTCAAAGCAAATACTCCCAGATAGATGTTGCTATTCTCCTTAATTGGTCGTATTACGCAGTTTGGCTTTGCAGAATCATAATGGAACGATTAAGTCGACGGTTAAATGTTACATTAATGCTAAAATGAAAAAAAAAGATTAAAACAATGTGTTTTGTCATAAATAATAATTTTTATTTATTGTACCTTATAGTCACAAATTTTCGCTACAACTAATTTTCTCGATTTTCGCGATTTTTGGGCATTTTCGCGAAATTAAAATGCCGCGAAAAAAATTTAATTGACGAAATCGCGAAAATAAAAACCGCGAAATATTTTCTTTTTTTCTTCATTGTTAACCTAAACTGTTAACCTAAATGGCATTTTGTGTTATAAATCATCGATCTCCTTTTTTATGAAATTTCCTCTTTTTTTAAACTTTCCTGTCTAACTCTTACACCTATGAAACCTCTTCTGTTTTAATTCTTTTATCCCTAGTGACATTCCTAACCAGATACCAAAGGCCAGAAGAGGTCGGAGGACATGGGTCTAAAAGACAGTATGGGATTTCGTTTCGACATTTTCCTGTGGAGGTGGGTTTTGACCTTGATTTTCAGCCTATTCCGGCTGAAATGAAGAGCAAGACCTCTCCTCCCTAGGTAAATGGCGAGACTGATTTTAAAGGTCATATTCACTTCAACATTTACCTATGGCAGTGGAGAAGTTTCGATTTTCAACCGGTATAGGCACATTATTAACGTCAATACCATTATTTAGGCAAACGCCGAGGCGAATTTGAAAGGTTGTACTATCCTCCCTTGATCAAAAATAAAGGTTCTTCCGCTACCTTATTGATTATAACATTGACCTTTTATAAAAAAAAGCTTCCTTTTACAGATGTCATTATTAGAGTAGAAAAACGTACTTAAAAATCATATTTTGTTTTTCCTCAACTCCGTAACTCTATGAAATTCGCGAAAATTAAATGTTGCGAAAAAAATTCAAGGCAACGAATCGCGAAAATAAAAATCGTGAAATTGTCCCAAAATTTTTATCGCGAAATTAAAATGTCGCGAAAATTTCTGACTATAAGGTAACATTACAGCTAAATTTTTGTGCTAAACAACACCTACATTTTTCAGCTCTTTAACTGTATCGATCATGTTTTGATGATTATTTCCTTTTTAAAATATAGCATTTGATTATAAATGTGAAATAACTCACCTGAGAAAGATCATTGCCAAAGTTACTTACAAGTTTATAATAGCAGCCATATTCCAACTGTCTGCGAGAGAAAAGAAAGTCGTACAGTACCGATCGCGAGTAACTATACACGAGTATACGAGTACGGGTACATTAAATGTCGAGTACAGTGCAAGACGAGTACGAGTAATCGGCGAGTATACTACTCCATACCGGTATCGCCTTTTTAATGCGATTAGCCTGGGTATGAATAATACATCATAAATTAACGTTGATTGGACATTCGAATTTTCACCACATGCCACATGTTCGAAAGGCAGCAGTGAACGTTCACGTCTGAGCACAACAAGTACCACTTATCACAATATCAGGTAAAACAAAATGATAAAATTTGTTTATATCCAACAACAGCTTTATCTCCTCACTTGCACCGCATAACTTCTCTGAAACCAATTTCATCCGTAGTTTTGCAACGCCAGAATTAAGCAAATTGTGTAACCAGATCTGAATATGGCAAAGAATAAAAAAGGTCAGGATCTATCGCACAAACCTTTTATTTTAACTTGTTGAAAATTGTTTAACCGTCGTTTCACTTTTTCGAAATCAAAAAGCCATACTGAAATTAGAAGAGAGAAGAGCGCAAGATTTATAATGGACCAATTCTTCAACTTTCTGAAAAAATGTCTCATTGATTAAATTTACCTATTTACCAAATGTCGAAGACCATCGCACCCACAACTAGTTGGATTGAGTGCACAAACTGCATGGTACTGGAAATTGCACGAGAAACATTTCATAACTAATGCATCGTCTTTGCAAGATATACAGTACACGTTTCCTTCCCTTGGTTCATTCCACAAAAATTGCATACGACATAGCGCAGCGGAACCTCCAGGCTCGATTTTGTTGTTTCATTACTGTCGAAACATTCTATTTTAGTATTTAGGATCATAGCAATACCAGCAAAATCTAACAAATTACAATGAATGCATTATGCGTACAAGATCAACAATACTCATTTTATGTACACTAACAAACATGTGTAAAATAATAAATACCAATTCATAGCTCCATGCATATACTCACCAACTCACCAACTCAACTTGCAACTGCATTATTTTTTAGCACAATTCATCTTCGTTTGACACTTTTAATACATGTTTTAACTTCTCTGAACTATGACTGACACCGCTTTTTTCCAACTGAATAGGAACAGGTAGTGTTACATTTTAACAATTAATTAAAGTTGTCACATTTACAAAACCCGGTAAAAAATGGCAATATACACGCACCATGTCCATCCAGTTTTCACGATTTGTCACATTGCTGACTACTGATAATAGTTTTATGAACGCCCAATTAGATTTCGTATCCCACATTGCGTAGGAGATAGATTCGCAGATGTGATGATTTCCTGTAGATAAAACAGGATAGCGTCCATCCAAAGTAGCTGCATGTTTACGTACACTGAGGGAAAATGGAAAGATATTAGAAGATTATAAGAATTGACAGGGAATTGAAAGAATTGACACTTTTGAAGTAACTAACTGACGGTCAGCACTTTTCTGCCTTTTTTTCTGACTGGTTGAAATTCGACATAATAATGATGCAGTAGTCATACTTTGAGACACAGATTGTTAGCAAGAAAAGTGCTAATAAGAATATTCCACATCAGGGACTGGTTCTTTCCAATCTGGCAAGAAATTAATATCAAATCTGTACTTCTCTTCCAGATTGAAAGCGAAATCCTGCAATTCCTGCCATCGTTCACGCTGTTCAAAAGAACTTTAGATTCAGAGCATGTGTGTTTCTATAAACTAGAAATTTAAAAAAAAGGTTGCGAAGCATTTCGCAAGTTGCAAGCAAAATTAATCTATCCAATACTTTGTCCCTAGTGCTTCTTGTTTGTCTGGCGCTAACATCTTCCGAAACTGAATATCATAGCGTAGAAGAACTCTGGGGACGAGGTAGTGAAATGAACGCTCTGCAGAACAATTCGTTGCGCAAAAACAGTGTTTTTTGCGAATAGGCTGCGGAAGTATTTGATGTGCGCGGAATATTTTTTTTCAAAATGTGAGAACAAATTAGATGACGCGAAACTAACAAAAACGAATAATGAGTGTTAAAATTTTGTACCACCTTTTCCCACAGAATGATAAAACTAAAGAGCGCCAATACAAAATTATACTTTTAGTACTATTCTAAAAGATATGCAGTACATTGAGTTGCACAACCCGCAGAAGTTGGTCTTAAAGTTAACAATTTCGGAGATGACCTTATGACACTTGGTCCACGAAACAGAAAACCCACAAAACATATTTTTCACATAAAAATACCGGCACTAGAAGCCACATAATCTGCTGGAACGAGTTTCGAAAACTCACGGGAAACAATTAAAACAAAAACAAACAAATCAAAACAGTTTTTTAACTTTATCAAGATTTATTAAATAAATTTTTGGCAGAAAAAACAATAACGGTTTCGCTTTCTTTTCATCACACGCATTGAAAGATTACATCACTCACTCTCATTGTACACAATCTAAAAGGAAAAGAAAACATTTTCATATAGTGAAGTTTCCAGTGCCTTTAAGGGATGGCCAAGTCAATGGAATTGAAAGTGCTGTTTTTCATCTCATAAATAATTAAAAATCAGACCATTTTGAAAACTATGCTGAATCATGTCTTTTATTAAGTTCATCACTATAGAATAGCACCATGGATAGGATTCTGTGTTGGATGAATAAAATGACTGAGAAGTGGTTTATCGTAAATAACATGGAAAATTTTACACAAATAATTTTAAAAATAATGAACTTTTTATGTGGGTTCACAAACACATGTGGGCGGTGGACAAGAAACTGTGATGTAGCTTCCCTTAGTCTATTATTCCTGAGAATATTCTAAAATTACAAGCAGTTTCGAAAATGCCTTGCCTTTTAGAGGCATGTGCGGCTTGGGCATCCTTGGAGTTCTGTTTAAATGACAGTTTTAATGTCGTTTTAAACCTTGTTCTCAGGGAGGGCCTACGGACAAATAATTTCTATTGACAATTACATTGTTGTTGGTTTGATAGCAAAAGTGGATATTTTTTTAATTACTGAACAGGTTACTTAATAAAAGAGGGTGCCAATAAGCCGCAAACGCCCGCACATATAAGGGCGAGTTTGGGCGACTTTTCGAATTAAATTGGCGGTTGTCCTCCGAAACCGCCTGCACATTCCTGAACTCGCCAGGAGCATTCCCGAAATGCAATTCCTTGTAACATAACCATGCGGACGACAGTTGGAAGAAGGGCATTGTTCAAGTCTATTCGGCGATTCGGTTTGACGTCATAACAATTTTTTTGGAGGTGAAATTTTTTAGGTGAGGAGAGTGCAGAGCTAGACACATTTTGGAGTTTTAAGAACAATGTTAGGAAGTTTGAGCAAAGATAATTTTTTGGAGCAAAGTCTAGACAGCTAAGCATCATTTCCAGACAGATTTTTATTGTGGTTACCTTTCGTTAGCTAATTATTCTTCCATTTCCACATTTTTAGCATTCTTCCCCCTACGAACTAAGTTTGTTTTCACCCAGCGAAATTTAAAAAATGGCGGATGTAGCACAAATGCGATTCGTCAATTAAGCAAAATGTCAATCATCACTATGGCAACAGAGCTGAACCGAATCGCCGAATGCAGGTTTTTTACAGGAAAATATAGCTATACTTGAATTTTTTTCAAAACGCTGCACTCGCTCGAAAAAACTCACACTTTTTTAGGCGTATGTGGCTTATCAGGATCCCTGTCTTAATAAATAAGAAATTGTGATGAAAAACGGTTGGTCAGCTTACTCTAACACCCAGAGCTATTTGTTTTGCCTGCGTCCTAACTACAGGTTTTCCTATAGCTGGCTATCAGTCAGGTAGTAATACAGCTTCACCATATGTATTCTACAAATTACTTTCAATTCTTTTATACAAAACAGAGCTATAGCTAGCTTGTGTGTTTAAGCCTTACCTTGCTTTGGATAAAACCAATTAAAATTGATAGTATTGTATTCTTACATCTTCTTAGAAACAATAAAATAAAACACAGCTCGGCGCGTTATAATTGTACAAATTACTTCAATCTTCCTTTGAAAAGGGTAGCTAAACAGGAGCTTTCCAATTCAACTCAAATCTCCAGAAAAAGTACAGCAACAAAAAAGCTTAAAATACACAAGTAAAGTCGATTAGAAACAGGACTACCAACAAATTATTTCAAAAGAAGAAAACAGTTTCAATACTATTATGTTTTATTAAAATACAACTATAATAGTATTAGAAGCAATATTACAAAATAATTAATCAATTATATTTACCATAATTAATTATAATATAAAGAAATAAGGCATATTTCAGATCTGTAAAGTATACGTGTCTAATATGCCGACTACCGTTTCCTGTTCACAGCATATTCCTCTCTGCGTGTTCAAGTTCGGCGGACGTATAATCGGGACCAAAATCCGGGGAATCGAAAAAGATGAACCTTTCCATCTTTTTTAAATGACGGATAGGTCAAATTTGGCAGGTCAAAATGTTTCATTTTTTTAAAATACACGATCCGTTTTGACCTATGACTCATATCGTGTATTTCAGCCGTAAGACTCGTTATACCTTAAAATTTCCCCAAGCTGTACTGTATTATCTTAAATAAAATCAAAATAAAATCTAGTGTATATCTCCGTCTTAAAAGGCTAGTTATATCTGCATTGCGATGTAGTTACTCCTATTCTCTCATGTGAGGAGGCTAATAGTGTAACATTTGATTAAGAAGATGCTGCTACGCAGTTAAACTATGAAAAATAAGCGGAAGGAAACGTTAGAGTGCATGAGTTATTTAAGAGCCTAATTAAAAGGGGCCCCTGTAATATGCGAAAATAAAGAAAAGAGTAAGTTTGTATGTCCTATCGTTAGCAATAAGACAACAGTGGAAAAGATAAAGATAAGAAAAGTTTAAATGATGAAAGTTGAGGAAAATCTAACTACACTTGATAAAAATAAACATATACACAACAAACGAATGCTACTCCTGAAAGCCCCAAACCACCAAAATACTATTAGGACTAATGTTCTAGTTAACGAACAGAGAGCAAAGTATCTTCGCCACTGTCACTGCGGTAAGTAAGTGGGGTCACGGGATTCCAATGTCCAAAGTAGATCTGCACAAAAGATAAATACAAAAGTTAGTAATCCAAGGTAACCTTTCGCTCGTTAAGCCTATTAGGTTGGGATGAATCTAATTTGTGTTGCCAAAAGGATTCTTTGCGCCTTAACCAAGAGAAACTTTTGACATGGTCAATTAACGTAAATGACCAATTGTCCATTCCATTATGATCAGGCTGTTCGAAATGAGAGTGAAAGGAAAGGTGTATAACTGGCTTCCCTGAACTGAATTTCCGGTTGCTGCATTTATAGTTGTTAAAACACACTCTAAACTTAGTAATGGTACTACCAACATACTGCACGCCACATTTTCTACACTGTGTTAAATAATAATTTTAAAAGAAGTAGAAGAGGATCTATTCGTGAAAGAATCTGTTTCTTCCACAAACACCGCAACGTTTGCTACCACATTTTTGACTCCCCTCACATACCCTTTACTTCACATGCAATTTCTACATATATTATAGTTCAAAACGATATATGTATATATCATAAATGTCCAACTGAGATTTGCATATACCCTTTTTAGAAGAAAGCACCATTTTTTATACTGGGTGCGGTAAATTCAAGTCACATAAGAGAAGTTACTGAACTTTCTTATAAATAGATTTATATGCATACATGCAACCACTTACTTAAGGTTCCCCAAGGAAAAAGCTAAATTTAGATTGGAAATAGATAGGACAATGATTTGTACATCACAAATACATTAGTAAAAAACATTCACAAAAATAAAATTTTTGTTTAAAAATTTGCCTCGATTGCCCAGTTTGGCTTAAAAAGTGGTTTAAAAACTCCGTATTTTTGTGACAAAGTATCTCATTTGTAATAATATTTATATTCTCATATTTGGAACAAATAATCTCCATATCCATATAATTCATTTGAGAGAAGATTATTTGCTAAAAATACACACTTCAAAATTTAGGATTCAACGACTAAAGGGAAAAAATTGGTCTCGGTTAAACGAGACGGATAAGCAAACAAAAGGTCTTTTAAAATTAGGTACTGACAAAATTTTCTCTTTTAAATGATTTCTATAGGTCTGATAAACAAACCTTGAAAAAATCAGCCTCATAGCACTAATTAAACCAAAGTTATGATATTTTAAAATTTTAAAATGTCGTAAAACGAAAAAGTAAATAAAAATGCTTTTATACTAAGAAATAATGGTCAAAATAAACATAACACAGATATATCTGTCTTAAAACCCACCAGCCACATAGGAGTGTTTTTCAGTTTGTATTTCCTTATCGGAAAACCCTTTTTTAATACTTTCTTAACATTTTTCGCTTTTTTTTCGTCGTGTCAGTGGCCTTCTTCTACGACAGTTTATAATGGTTTACACTCTGTCTATGGGCTTTTGACACAGTTGCTTCCCCAATAAGTCCAAACTCTCATAATACTGATAAGATAGAATTTGGACCATCATTAAAATGGATAACAGCAGAAGAAACAGCAATTTTAAGAGTTGACTTGTCTACAAAAATGTTTTTGGGACAGCGCCTCCATGTTACGGAATTTAAGGCCTCATTCGCATCCATCGACTGTAACACGTTGTTTACTTGGGTGATTGGTTTCATTTGTATGCAGATTATTTGCTGCTTGCTGCTTGCTTCATGCTCTTTGTTGCAGAAGTTATGTAAGCAACATGCACTGGTCCATCTCTTTGATTTAAATTATGAAATCCATTATCAGCCATACAAAACATATTCATACATTTGCTGAATCGATCCATAGCCTGATGTCCCAAACCAATTTCGCGAAAAGCGATAACAGATCGAATATTAACTTCATATATGGAGCTCTGCGTTTAACATGTTCATCACCACGTTCACCACCTGCACCAGGACAAAGTTTAGAAGTAAAATATTGGCTATTTTCTCCACAAGATTCACATGTAATAATTATACAATGGGCGTACCCCATTCTAGAGTTCAACTTATCGGTTACAGTCGACGATTGCTCACCACAAGATTTGCACTGGACCACCATTTTAAACATGTACTTCAGTACTGACATGTCTATAATAACAAAGTAACCTCCAGATTCACCACTGCCAGAGGTAACAGGACCTTCATCACTAATATTATCTGCCACTGTAGGCTCTCAGGAACGTCAGTAGTAGCCAGTTGTGGAGGCACCTTCGGTCGCTTATTATTATTGGAATACGTAAATTTGACCTTCTTTTTCTTGAATAATTTTGCTTAGTACCCTTTGGCATGATTTATTTATCTACCTAAAGACAGCATTTGCAAATAAAATACATTATTACTGGAAATAAGCAGTTGGCAGTACGTTTTTCTCACAAAAACACTAAAACATTGAAGTTGGAAAACTCAAGCAGCAGCCAGAAATCCCCATTTTTAAAACAATGTATTTTAGGTTATGACCAAAAATCCCGTCTGCTAACTTGTGAGCAAGCTTGACTTAGGCTTCAGTTTTCAACCGAGCCCAAAATAATAGTCTAGAGGGGGGAAATACCTCTCCAAAACACTGTTCTAATACGTTGCTAAGACGTTGCTATGGAAAAAAAACTCTATAGGGGCTAATAAAATCCCTAAATTTTGCAAGTTATTGACAAAATTTTGCAAAGAACTTTTCTATACTTAAAGAGGAAGCCCTGGACAAGTCGAAATGACAAAAAAAAAAATCTCAAAATTTAACAAAAACCACGTTTTTTCCTTGGTGTAATATTTAATATTTCAGTAAAAATTTTTTCTTTCCAACATAGAACTTTTCGTCAGCAATTAGTTCTTCTGGGTTTAAATTACGTTTTGTTTTTGAACACGTTATTTCAATGAGCTCTAGAACATTAGTTGTGGTATTAAGTATTCCATTAGAACTTGCCGCAAGCCAGAATAAATTCGGTTGCACTAACATTCCAGTTTCACGAATATATAAGTCACGCTTTATGTTTTAAAGCATCTTAAACCAATTTTGGCAGATCCTTATATTTCTTTGGATGTAAAAACACATCAACTAATGTTTTAAAATTTTTCTTACGTATAAATATGTGTGCATTACCGAACGTGATCCAAAACTTTCTTTCCTCATGCCACAATTTATTATTTGCTTGTCCAGTTGTCTTTTGTCCAAGCTTTTGTGAATTTGCCCAGTGTCTCAGGAAATATTTTGAGAATACATTGATTGTTTATTGCAATAAGTAATAATTTTAAAATTGGATTCAAAAACACTCAGTTGATAGGGGAGTGGTAAGCCAATTTGAAAATGCCCATATTTTGTTGATGTACTTGGCAAATCAAAATTAATAACATGACCGAAAGCAATCCTGTTTTTCTTTTGTCCTTCCAATGTTCATTCATGGTTCGAATTCTTTGGTCAAGGTTATCATTTTTCAGAGTAAATTCTCGGATTGTATAATGTACATGCCACTCCTTTGGAACACCCTCTTGTTCTGCTTGTACAGGCCACATCATCAGGAATAGTTTTGATGCTATGAATAATCTGCAAGTTTAAAGAAAAGTGCCATAACATGGTTACAGTAACCTGATTTTTCAGCAGGGTTGTTACACTGGCTACCTCACCATTACTTATATTCTCTTTTCATACTTGCCTTGCATGTTCCTTTTACAGTTAATGTTTCCTTGGAAAGTTTGGTAAAAAGAGAACTGGTTGGAATATATCTCTCTTCTTGAAATTTTCGTCCCCTGTCCATTGTTTTGATAATCGCTTTTTTTTCTTCCACATTTTGAGCGGTGCTTCTCAATTTCTCTTATAGTAAATATATGTAAAAGAGGGAGGTCTTCCCCAGTGTAATATTTTTCAATAAGTGTTCAATTACACCCTGTTCGCCAGCCATTTTAAAGTTTTTTTAAAATATGGCACATTCGACCTCGTTTTCATGTTTAAATGAATAAATCTCGGGAAACGTCGATTGGAAATTTCACAAAAAAATGCAGATAATGTATTTAAATTCAATAAAAAATACTTTAATAAAAGTCACAAATACAGCATATGAGACAAAAAATGCGATAACTTTAAAGGGATTCCTGCCTCAAAAATGATTTTTTGATATGTTGTGGAGAATAAAAAGTTGTTTATCAAGCCCTTTGGAATTTTTTTAAAATCTTTTTTCGTTCTCAAATTATTCAAGATTTAAAATATTCAAAATCCGGGATCGTATGATGTCATAAGTAAGTTTTAAAAAATGCTGACATCACATTTCTACATATAATTAAAGATGAGACCATTCTTAAACTACAAAACTTTGCACATACCAAGATATCATTAAGAGCATAAGTCCACACTGCTTAAAAGTTTTGATATTAAGTAAATTTGCAAGATATCTCAAGCAATAATTTATGCTTACTACCTTATTACATCATCAATGATGATGTCATAAGGTAGTAAGGAAATCTTTGAAGCTTAATATCTTGAGAACGAAAAAAGATTTTTAAAAAATTCCAAAAAACTTAATAAACAACTTTTTATTCTCCACAACATATAAAAAAATCATTTTTGAGGCAGGAATCCCTTTAAATACTTTATTCCTCTTCCGTGACTTCATATCGCCAGTAGCTTCCAATTTATCTGCTGATCAGAAAAATGAACTAGTTGGTAAACTTGTCAAAAACTGCTTAAATAGAGTCTCCAACTCCCCTCCTTCTGTATCAGTTAACATTTTCTATTTTTCGTATTTCAATACTATTTATACAGCATTGTTTTATCAGTTTAAAAGTTATTTTTCATAAAAGTTGTGATTCAAATTTAAAAATAGTAGATTAATTATATACAAATAATAAAAATGTTAATAAACATATCTAAAAACAAAGAAGAAATCCAAGACATACACACAGAAATGGTAATTAAAGCGAATCTAGCACTAAAGGCAAAAACTTATAATCAGAAACGTTATCCTACGATAGAGAAAAATAAATAATAAGCTAATTATGGTTATTTCCGTTTTAAGAAAATTCCGTACACACGCATATTCTTGGCCAGACAATGCGTTTCATGTACTAAATTCTTCAATTATCGAAATAGCCTCTTATGCACTGGTACACTCTTCAATGTGTTGGATTTGCTCAGCAGGATAAGCTCTTGTCGCTTCTCTATCTCTCAAGCTGCTGTATTTTTACCGTTCATATGATTTGCTTAAAATCGCATATGTTGTTATCCCAGGTAGATTTATCTCCTCAGAAAGTCATAGAAGCGTAACAGTGACAAAAGATACCTTTTAATGGTTAAAGCTTTGTATTCCTTCTCTTCTGCATATGGTGTCGCAAATTTTATATTTGCTGACTAAATCACTATGACTGCATAGCACTTTTTTGGCAACATTTCCCTCCGTCAACTGAAATTTTATGCGTCACGAACCTTTCCAAAATTTTACTATCTGAATCTACACCCAGCACAGACATGTTTGCTGTCTGACCTAGCTAAATTCCAGCGTATTGATAGTAAACATCAAAAAAATTATAGGAAACAGGAAGGTGCCCTTTAGTATGTTACGAGAATCCTCTTTATGAATATAGACATGATCTCTTACCTTTTTTTACCAGCAGTGGCAGCGTTTTTGACGTTTACATCAGCCATTTTATTTTATTTTGTTGGCGTTTTTCTCACAACGTTAAAATCTTGTGTTTGAGGTGCTCAACTTGAACAGGACTGAGCAATAATGGGAATCGCCTTATTTTGAGCATGCATAGTCTTACAAAAGTCATTTGCGAAAATGTAATTTTTCCGTAAGAGGTGCACCAATAACAGGAAACAAACTAAATTCACAATGGCGGTGTTACAGCCAGAAGTTAGAAGATGAACTGGTGTTCCTTGTTTGTGTGTTTTATAGAGAGTAGCATTCTTTCCAGGATTGGCTTTTTTATTAACAATGACTGTTTCCATTCTTTTGTTAGCTCTTCTTTTTTAACCATTTTTCTTCCCAATCGTTAACTTTTTTAACCATGGAATTTACTATGGACATTTCTACAAGTTTAAAAAACACCCTTTTCTACCATTTAATTGATTTCTACTTCAATGAGTAGTACGACATAAACTGGTCACCGCCCATGTGCTGGTTGTATTGACAGATCATATCTGACTTGGTTATCTCCTCGCTATAACACTTGACAGTTAGTTGGCTGTTGTCATGAAAGGATGACAGCAAAAAAATCCTTTTTATCTTTACAGTGAACGAAAAAAAGGTTGTCCCATTCAAAAAAAATGGAATCTCCCTTTTCCAATTTGAAATTATTGAATTTGTCAGGAAATTTTCCTCAGTTTGACCAGATGGTGCCACAAGAGTAGGTTTGTTTAGCGGCCAAGTCCTTGACGAGTTGATAACTGGTGTAGAAGTTGTCGAAGTACACTTGGTAACCTTTTCCGATGAAATTTGACATAAAATCAAACGCAATTCTGTAAGAAAGGCCTTTCTCTGATTGATCCTCCTTGCCGGTATAAATTTGGAATTTTACACAATATCTAGGTATGTTTTCACATAAAGCCCAGACTTTGATAACAAAATTTGGTCGGCTTTCTCGGCATATACTGTGTAAAACTGCACAGAGATTTGGTACCAGGCTTTTGTTCGTCAATGCTCAACACTCGGGTTGGGGATAACATCTTTTTAAAAATTTGGCTTAGTTCAATATATACCCTAGTTCTATCAGGGAGATGAGGATATTGTAGTATATCTTTGAATCTATCACAAGACATTGCAGATGAAAACCAAGACAGGGCTGTGATACCAGTTGCCCAGTAATCGTGGACAGATGGCAATCGTGAAAAAATAGTCTCAATGGCTCAAAAGCACACAAATAGTAAAAAACTGTAACATGATAACAAACAATACTCACATCAAAGAGCAAAACACTATCTCTTTCACAAGGTTCACAAATGTCAGGAGTGGTTCTTGCTGATGTAAGATCGGACTCTGGTATTATATCACCATCAATCTCACCCAATTCAATCCCATTATCTTCCTTACTTGAAAAGTCATCAAATAAATCTGATTCATCATCATTTTCATCCCAACAGGTATTTAAAATCAGTAAAGAGTAACGACTCCTCCCCAGTCACACAAGATTGTACTGAGTAGGACATATGAAAAGTTTTACGGATGGAAGAAATGTTTAGTTTCTTCTGAAGACTGTCCACAGACCTCTTTTGAGGTGACCCAGCTAGACATTTTTGGTACCTTAGTTCAGGAATATGGGTCGAAACCCTTGTATCTTTTACAGAAGTCTTGTCCTGCTCTTTGGGGTAACTCGTTTAGTGGAATATGCAGGCCAGATGCAGTTTCGAGGATCTCCCTATTCACTGATCAAAATGATACTTGAGAGAACCTGGTCTAAAATTTATGATTGTGACCTTAAAAAAGTTTTTAGGGTCTGTGTATCTCTTACCTCAGGGGAGTGTTTGAAAAAGCTGCTGTTGTTGTTGGTTCTGTATGGTTTCTTTGCCTGGGATTGCACGTTGTGGTAGTTGGCCCTCTTCTTGAGCTTGTGAGAGGGCCCTTTGTTTGATAAAGGCTTGAATCTTCTTTCTTGGCCTCTTTCCAGGAGTGACTGAGCTGGTTCTCCTTTTTTTGTTGAACTTGTTTTGTGTGTCTAATAAATTCGTTCTGAATGATTTATTACTGTTGTTGTTCCGTTTTTTTTGGTGTTGTGGCTTTGTTGTTGTTTTTTACTACCTTTTCCGATTACTGTTTTTATGAAAATCCTTGCAAAAAGGAAGATTTTGCTCTGTTAAGCTGTCATTAGATAAGTATCGTCACTGCAGCTTTCCTATTTCGTCAGCTTGTCATCAGAATGGCTATAAATAACGATTTCAGCTTCTTTATTTTCCTCTTTTTCGATTTACATAGCCTGTATTATTTGGGCTGACTTAAGAAACAAAAAAGATAAAGAAAGATTTAAGCCTGCGTCTTTCATGTGTCTGTTTGCACATAAAAAACTGCAAGTATAGCTTAGCTAACTTTCTCATATCAGTCCTAACACTTTTTCGAATTTCAAACAGTTTGTCTTTCTTGCTATTTTTCTCTTTTAAGAGATGGTAACTATTACCAATATTGCACTATCCCCTCGTGCAGCATTCACAATTAAATCTTTGTGTAAGATATTTAAGACTTATCTTAAAACGCTTTGATATATCTTGCATTGGTTCTTGTAACATAGAAAGGCGACAGTACTCTTCTAGAGAGGCATTTAATGGAGCAACCACTATGGTACAAATCAGTGAAAAGTTCTTTAATTCACTATTCCCAATAACATTTTAAGAAGCTATTCTTAATCTTTTTTAGAAATAACCACAGAAAACAAAATAAAGTATTAAATACATACCTGTCTGCGTTAGCAGCACATAATTTGTGCATTTCATTTTTTAAATCTAAAAATATTACCATTAAATCAGGAATGCTGGGAACAGTTAAATACTTGACAATCACGCTGCCATCATTGCTCTTTTGAAAGCAAATTATCTTCCAAATAATCAGACGAATCCACTTTTTTTTAACAATTGTTTCAGAACTTAACATTTGGAAAAAATTAAATAACATTGCACCTTTTCCAGTAACAATCATCAGCCTGTACGTTAACAATGACAAGCTCTATATTTTTCACTTTTTGCTTGAAAAAACTGGCAAGATTTTTAGCTCTTAGATCCATTTCTGTTTCCTTTGCTGACTTGCGTGCAATGGATTCTGCAACTCAACACCACATTCTTTCCTTACGTCGCTATGTCCTTTAAAGACGGCGCAATTTTTTGTTGAATGATTGTATGCTTTTAGAGGCATTTTCTCTAGAGGAGTAAGACCTAACAGGTTAAGTTCATTATTGCGGTGGCTAGCCACCTCTTTGACAAATTATTTTTTTGCAACCACTTATTTTTTCATTATAATTAAAAAAGATTACAGTCAACACAACTTCAGCAAGCTCAGGAGACATAACTGTGGCACCTCTGAGTAGGCTGTGCTTGAGTAATCGATGGAGGGCTTCATTTGCTTTTGTTCCTTGTCCTGGGGCAATTCCTTTTACTGCATAACCAGGGGTTTTCATGGTCCGAACAGCGCAGTTCATGGGTTATTGGGCCGCATGAAAGAGATCTAACTTAAGTTTTGTTCAACACAACATTTATCGACATATATATTAATTTTACATCCTTAGATAAGTTTCACGTTGAGAGAATTTCCATGCAATTTGTAAGGTCTTCATGTGGTGTTGACCTGCAAAAGGCATCACTGCACAATTTGATCAAAATCATTTTAGATAATAAACAAGTTGTTTAACTGATGAATGAATGCGTAACATTCTAAGGTCAATACTATCCATTTCATTTTTATAACTTCTTTTCTGCCTTGATATTTGCGCTAAAATAAGTAAATAATCTTATCCTTCCTTGGGAAACCATTGCTGCAATCCCCTCAGATATTTGTGTGAAATACACTTCACGTACAACTGGATCAAAAACATAGTTCCGCAAATGAAATCTAAAAATTAATCTTGAGTGCTTGATAATACTAAAGCGTTCTTGCAGTATCCATCAAGTTGTTGCATAATTTGAAAGTCTGTGGACAGAAACTTGTGTGGGTCAGTAGCACTTAAAAAATCGCAACAATAAAACCTATGCACTAAAACAATATTTTTATTAACATAGTATATCAGTCTAGAATTCTTTGTCCTTCTTTCATTCACCAGATTATCTGCCCACATACTGACTGTCCCAGGCCATTGGGTGATATATTTCTTTCAAATCCATTAATCACTGACTATAAAAATTTATCTGACTATTCATCAAGGATCATGGTCTAAACACATAATTGCTCAATTATATCCCAAATCTCCAAATTTTTGTCAACAATGGCAACCAAAAGCAAAATTATTGCAGAGATAATACAACAATTACCAATGATTTTAATCTATTTAACCCACAGTTATTATATTACAGAAAGGAAAATGCCATTATAACAGGAAATTCATGATTTTTTAAACATAAAAATGAACTTATCAACTTTCCTTTTTTTTAGCCAACATGCGTATCAACGACATCTTGAAACACTTTCCAAATAATTCTTATTTCACAAATCCAAAAAAAGAGCAACTAAACTCAACGTTTTACTTTACGAAAAAAGAATGTTCTAAACAAAAATAGCCTTCTATGTTCCATCATTTCACAAACGTTCGAACGTTCCTATTGTTTACTGTGTCACAAACGTTCGAAAAATGAATGGGACTCTTGATATTCTACTTCAGAAAGAAAAAAATGTTCGAAAGATGACTTGAATCAGAACTCATAAGCAAAGTAAAACTCCGACAGGATTAAAAACGTGTCTGGGAAACAACATTTATCTCTTGCGATTTCATAAATATGACGCAGAAAAGCATAGTCCCTACGATGTTTTTTCTATTAAAGTATGCAAATCAAATAATGCACAACGTGTGGTGGGACATCTTCCGATGGAGATATCAAGGATTACTAAATTCATACTACAAAGGGGTGCAAGAGTACAAGCAACGGTAACTGGGAAGCATTATCGACGTAGCCTTTCTCTACCTGATAAATTTAGCTTTTTTCGCGGGTATTAATTTTCGCAAATTTCAATTGAAAAAGAAATTCGCGGGTATTAATTTTCGCAAATTTATCATCGCGAAATATTTCGCGAAAAAATGTACCCGCGAAAATTAGTACTCCTAAGGTATACATTCTTTGTTGCTATTATGACTAGAACTAAAAAGAAAAGAAGAACAGTAAATACAGCAAATACAATGCCATTTCAATGAGAGCAACCCTACCTCTAAAAGACACAATAATAATCTAGTAATAATATCATGACCAGGCAACATACATGTATCTGACATAAAAATTGGTCTGACATGAATAGCTGAACAACAGCGGCCGTAACTGCATAAAATAACTCGTATGACTTTTTTTATTTTTTATTTGTTTTGTTTTTACTGGTGCCGACATTAGAAGCATCTGTGCCATAACATGCGTTAACAACGCTAACACATTACAGGCAGTGATGCCATATCATGTGCAGTCATTTATATGGCATACACATTACAAGCATCTCTGCCATAACATGTGTTAACAACGCTAACACATTACAGGCAGTGATGCCATATCATGTGCAGTCAACTACAAGTGGCGCTAGTAATAAAACATGGATGTATATCTATGTATATAATAAACAGAATGAGTGATATTGCTAAAATATTTGATGTTGTTGATACTCCTGAAAAAAACAGGCCAGGCATTATCTGCCCATGTAGTAAATTTGTATTCAAATGATGTAAGCAACCTGTATTGTATCGACTCTGTTCAAAAATTGAGGGAGGATATCGATAATGATCCCATTATTAAAGAATCCATGACTGATCTCGGTATTCTGTTTCATGTTACATTTGGTAAATTTTTAGCTCCACTTTTAGTTTT
Source organism: Hydractinia echinata (assembly GCA_030067915.1). Lineage (NCBI taxonomy): Eukaryota > Metazoa > Cnidaria > Hydrozoa > Anthoathecata > Hydractiniidae > Hydractinia > Hydractinia echinata. Next base: position 70,273 of record JASGCC010000547.1, read on the forward strand.
GGCGCACACTGCGAACCAAAAAAATAATAATGAAAACGTAGAAGAAGAAGAAGAAGAAGAGGAAAATTATCGAGAATAGTTTGTGATTTCAATTTTATAGAGGTACATCTTCCATAAAATAATAATAAATGAGCGACAGTACACAACAAGGTACAGAACAACATACAATTACAAAAACAGTAAAGCATCCAGGTAGAGTAGCACAAGGTCACAAGTTTGCAGCACTGATGAAGAAAAGGAAAGAAGAACCGAGGCACTCTTCTGGAGACAGTTCAATATCAAGAACTTCGTCAAGTACTTCACTAAATACATCAGCAAGTACATCAAGTTCTACCGCCGTTTTAGGAGCGAAAGCAGTAACGTTAATTGTTATAGTAGGCGTTGGTATTTGGCATAAATTTTTTAAAGAGCAGCAGCAACCTAAAAAATCATCAGGGCAACCGCCTCCTGTTGAAGTCGCAGATCGCCTTGAGGTTCCGCAGGGGCACTGCGCTAGCAAAAAAGTTCAAAATCAAAAAACAGAAATTTTTAAAATGCGTTATCTATATAATAAATGGCCTCTAATATAACACGAATATAGTACGAAAAAGAAATAATTGATATGTTATACGAAACCTTGGTCGATCTCGGGTTTACCTTCGGTTATGGCCTGGCAGGTAAGAAATTTCTAGGGATTACACAACCTTCTGCAAAAATGGACATGGACGTGCAAGTCGGGAAATGGCCGTGAAAAAAGGATGGATCCCGGCCTCAATTGTTCCCAAGAAGTAAAAAATAAACAAACATGGCAACTATAGGCGTTCTTGTCGCAGGGCAGCAATAAACGCATTAGCATTTAGCGGTAGTAATCTATTTAGTAAGCTTTCGGGACATGGCGAAGAAGAACGCAAAAGGCACGATAAAGCTATTGAACAGCTACAAGCTGCTCAGGCATAATGGGTAAGGGATAGACAAGCAAAAATCGACTGGTATAATCATCAACGAGAGCTTAAGAGACAAGCCGGTGAAAACTTGAAGGATCTTGATGCAGGCATGCGGGAGTATTAAATCGCTACTGTCGATAAAGCTCCAAAATTGTCTTGATCAACAGGACGGTGAACTTACTTTCATTGTAGGATCCCTAGCTTTTTGGGATACGGAGCTTATAAATACTTGTAAGAAAAAAAGCACACATTTTAACATGTAATAAACATGTCAAAAGTAAAGAAGTCAATGATTATGAGATAACAAAACAGCAAGCTGTAGTGATTTGACTAGTCTATTGACTCTTATTTTAAGTGGTACAGGTTAAACCCTCTAAAGATCTCTATGCAAAGCAAGATCTCCCTTTTACAAGGATGGTCTGTACAACCAAGTTAATTGAAAAAGCAACCCTCTGGACAATACAAATAATGTAAGCAAAACAGGCAACTGCCCATATTGTAACAGAAGAAGAGGCAAAAAAACTGAGTAGTATTTACTACAACCCAGAACATCTTTGGGTTGGTAGAAAAGCTATCAAAATGCTCGCTGAAAGTGGACTATCCAAAAAGAAAGTCAAACATTGCCTGGCTCGGCAACTCTTTTTTCTTCGGCATATTCGAGGCCCAAAAAAAATTGATTATCCCCATTTTTACTATCACAAAACCGAACGAAATGCACCAGTTCGATCTGCTCTACATGCCGCATGATAAAGTTTATGGAAATGTCTATAAATATATCCTCACGGAGATCGATGTAGCCTGAAGATATAAGGTTTACACCATCCCAAAACCTTCCAGTGTGATAATGGTTCAGAATTTAAATCGGATGTAACAAAACTTTTGGAAGGTAAAGGGGTGGAGATTAAACGAGCTACAACCAAGTATCATCACACCTTTACAGCTTTTTGTCGAATCGTACAACAAGATCCTTGCAGAGAGACTTTTCAAACCTCAAGATGCTCAGTAGTTAGTTAGTGAGGAGCCAAGTAAAATATTGGTGAAACACCTGTACACTACAGTGAAGAATTTAAACAATACTAAGACCGAGATGATTGGAATGAAACCATCAAAAGCCATCAAACTGGATGATGTACCACTTGTGAAAAGCGAAGAGTATCCTGATGAAAAACCTTTACCTGAGGATGGGTTGTATTTATATTTGTTGCAACCTGGAGAAGAACATGGAGATGCAAGGAGACGTGCAACCGACACTTTTTGGAGTAAGAAAACATATAGACTGGATCGTATCGTACAACAGCCTAACAGTTGTGTGTTGTATTATTTAAAAAACGGGCCTGACCGTAGTTTTCGTCGCAGAGGAATTAATGTGGGTACCAGTGGTTATCGAAGTACCTCCGGACTATGTGAAAGAGTGGTGATATGGTATGTCATCTTGTAACTCTCATGAGAGTTACAAGATCTGTATATTCCTCATTGATCATCGTCATCCCAATCATCATCTTCATCCCAATCATCTGGATCTCGTAAGATAATCATAAGGATGTAAGGTATAAAAAGGGTATCCATACACGATTCCTTGAATAACATTTGGCTCGTTATTAAGGTTGATGTCAACCAGCCATCTATCTGCTATATGGAAGTCTAGGATGTCGCCTATCTTTTCCAAGTCTGCTAGATCTGCTAGCTTTGCTTCTTTATTTTTGATTACTTCATAACAGATAACACCGTATTTGTTCACATCCGCACTAACCATATGCAGCCCTAGGCGCTTTCGAAACGTAAAGTTTTCTAAAACATTGCGGACAATAACCAGTAACTGAGCTGCCCTAATACAACAGTGCTAATAGCACAGGTACAGAGGTATTGTAGTCATCCGTAAATTGTTGTTATTGTACGTATGCTTCCACATTTGTTGTTATATTCCATTACTTTTTTTTCTCCATCCATAGCGGTCAAGCGGCAAGCATTTTTTTGTGACTTTGAAAAACTCACAAAATTATCGCTGCTTACATCATATTGATGTTAAACATCTCTTCAAAAAGCTCCCGTGTATCTTGATCGGGTAATGTAAAATGGTTGATGTAAAAATTGTCAGTGCCAAGGATATCTTCTTTGAAGCGGCACCAGGCATGTACAGCATTGGGATCGTCGCATTCCGGTTCTCTTACTATCATATTAGGGTACCTCACTCTTAAAAGGTGTATTCTCACCGTGAGCCGTTTTATGCTGACATCGTTTCATATAGTGATTATGTCTGCCAGCTCTACAATGCTCGTTGCCGTAGCTCCGCATTTTATTGGCTCTGTATTGCAAGTTGCCGGTCTTTATCAAGGTCTTCCTCCAGCACCACAAGTTGTCGGTCCTTATCCTCAAGATCATCTCCAAGGAGTGCAATTGTAGCATCTTGTTCTTCGATGACTTGATCTCGCTCATCATCTTGTAATTTTTCAACACCTTTTTTCACAAGCCACCTGGTAAGTTGTGCCGCCTTCGTTTTTTAGAACGACGCACAATCTCCAAGGCGCCTTCCAGTGTCACGAACAGATCGGTGGAGTTTTTCGAGCTACCACGGACGTAGTCGGCGACTCCCTGCGATGCTATCATATGCGTGATCAAGGGTATACTGTCTAACATTTGGAATCCCTAAGAATCTCCCGAGATCGGCACGCTTGAAACGGGGCTGCGAGTGCTCATCGAACAGAGTCTCGATCACTCCAGCAGGTATGACGTTGAACAGGGTAAGTTGAGAAGACATTTTTATCTTATTAATTTTTGAAACCGAAATTTTTTTGTATGACGAATCTATACAAAACTTAGCATGTTTTCTACGGTGCCGCACAATTCGGATTCTCCGCGATGCATATGAAACGTATATTGGGATCAAACAAGACCGGTTGCTGGATCATGGTACTGGCATAGCGTCATCACATATGTGCCGTCTTGTGATTCTTTTTGGAAAATAAACGACAACTTTGTCCTCGACCGAATCAAAAGTCACGTCGTATCGCATTACGTTTCGGGATGTGATGAAAAACCTTTCCCTGTCGTGGTTTCAAATGATATAAAAAAAACTCAACGCTGGCTATTGATGATCCGCTATCTGGATCTATCAAGATATTTAATATAGAAATTTTGGATATTTTGAACCCAATCCCCAACATAGGGGAAGATAAGTGGATATACAACTTTGACTAGTTGTTGCCTAACAAAAGATTTGATATTTGTCATAGATCCAAAATAACTGGGCGGTACGATTATTTTTTCCTGCATTCGGGTTCGTATCCGATCAAACATATTGATATATTTTTAAATAAATGTACCGCCGTGCTAGCGCGGTCTGCCACTCTTTTTGTGGACCAAATCGATCTATAAAACTAATCACTTAAGAATTTTATAGCTTCTAGGGTGCTCCAATCTCACATACAAGCAGGCATGTTTTGACTTTTTGAGTTGAGCCTTGATATTGGAAATCTCTTCCTTAGTCGAAATAACATCGTTTTCTTCGTGAATGAGATCAAATTCTTTCCGATTCTTTGGGTACCACACAAAAAGCAACTTCATCTGGTCCCTTACCGTTATTGGTATTTTCTTATATCTCTGTGTAAGCACCCATAAACTATGCCTTCGATGCCTTTCAGACACAGCTAGCTGTATCAATGCTCCACGAGTTTTATCGAGATTCTCGTCTGCTATTACATCATCGATAATGAACAGAGAGTATCTTTGCCAGCTAGCAGCGACGATAATTTTTCAATCCATTCAAAAAGTTGATCCTTGGGATTAATCAGAAACACGAGAGGTACGTGCTATTCAATTGTATAGTTGGACAGAGGAATAACTATGTTGTGAAAATGTTTCTTATACTCAGTTTCGAGGAGATCAAGGACACGTTTGTGTTTTCCCACAAGATGTTGGTCCGGTTAAATATTGATGTGTGCGGTTCTTCGACAACGTCTATTTGAGTCATTTATTTTAGCTAGCTGCGACTTTCAAGCGTACTTTAATATTCTATGCTATGAAATCGCCCTCCTGTGATATTTAATTGAGCGTCGCTCAGCAAATAGACGTGGCCAGCGGATATCTCCAGTTCCATCGGGCTTCTTTGTCATGTGTAGAGTTATACCGTCACTCAAACGTTGAAGAGGTCTTCCCACTACCATGTAGACTATGATCAGGAGATGATCGGAAATCAACAAAAGTTGCGTATCTCTCAGTTAGGCACTGACCTATAGTAATGTCAGAGTCATGACTACCGAAGAGGTTCACAAGTTGCTTAAAATGATCCTTTCCAAGCATTGCATGCGAGTTGGGCTCTCCTTCGACAGTGATATAGAACACCTCGCTCGCCCCGGAGTAAGCTTTAACCTTCGATGGGTCTAATGAACAACAATACACCTTTTAAACTCTTTGCCGGTATATCAATTTGGAGATTATAGCTGGTATCTTCTTTTTCATTGTAATAACTTTGCTTCGAAGTACTCTTCTCAAAGGGTAGTGCTAGGGATTGTACCGTGATACCATGATTGACCTTTTCAAACTCTAGTGCAATATTGCTGATCTTGTACATTGCGACCGCTTGGTTTTTGCCGCAGTAAGATCCCGCGGCAGGCCGTACCTGCCATCTTTGATCACATCTGAATATGATGTAAAATGGAGAACGGAATTGCAATCTATCATGTAAACACAGGCTGATTAAAACGGAAGGTCTCTGGTTAATTCAAAACATTTTTCCAAAGAGGAATACAGAAACGTATTTCCGTAAGCTGCGGCAATCACTTTTCTTCGATATTACCTGCATAATCGCTAGCTTGACTTGTAGGGCGCGGATAGTACCATCATTTGGATTAATCCCCTCTTCAATCAAGTTATTTTCACGTTCAAATTTCGATAGCCATAGATCTCTGTAGACAGCAAGGATCCTGTAGTCGTTAATACTTTCAATTTCGTTACCATTTAGTACGATTCTCAGGTTCTGAACCAGACTCTTCCCGATATTGTTCACGATGGTACGCTTCGTATTTGTACCAGTTAGTTCCAGATCAAATAATAACCGAAGACTTCGGGAAAGATGACATCATTGTGCTTACTCATAGTTTATTATTTAGTTGTTTTTCTTTAAAATAAAATGGATAATCCAACATATGAAGGAGACGATTTTACACCTCAGGAAAATATTCCAGATGATCCTGATGATGTATCTTTCAGTAAACCCGAGGACCTTGCCCAGCCTGGCACCAGTTCAACGCGAACACCTGAAGAAATAGAGATGCAGGAGGGCAGCGATCTAAGGGGATTGTTGTTCCGCCTCTATTACCCTGTACTTCTCGTGTTTTAGGGGTGTTGCCTTCAGGCTTCTTCACCTTATTCAGATCAACTTGAACCCCAGGGTTTGACATTGCAGGTGCATCAAGACATTATTATTATAACCCTCAATTTTACTACGCAGATTTCATATCAGAGGCATAACAGTAAAATTGACTGGGGGTTCTAGCGTATTGGAAGCACTTTTTGGAAAGTGTTATACCTTGCCCTACATTTTTCCCCGCAGCACCAAACTTTTGTAGCAGGATTTGTCTCGCTGTGAAGTTGTCTGCGCCAGAACGAGCAAAGATGCTTTTGCTTCTCACTGCGAGCCAAGTATCAAACCACATATACTAGAACACTTTCACTAATTTTGGTCAAACCTTCTGCTGTAAGACCCTGGCTTGTTCGCATAATAAAGTTTGCATAATCCCCATCAACTTGTGGCCACCATTCACCGTTTGGTTAGTCAAGCACCTACTGCTTTAAATTTATAAAGACCGTGGGGATCGTACTATATTCACGACATACTTGTGAAAGCCAGATGTTGAATAAGGATTTTTGTATTGACTAAATCCATCGTCAAAAGGCATGGGCACTTTCATTCTCCCAATATACGACGCATGTGACAGTAGACGTGAAATTGAAAGATAGAGTTGACTATAGGTAAAGAGCCTGTCATGTTTAGCAGATATACCTAATGCTGTCGTTGCGCAATGAGCTGCAAAATTAACCTGAATATTCCAGTAATCCAATGCTTGCCCATCCCATCTAATTCGAACGGGATCGTTAACTGAGTCGTTGAACTTTGATGGGATACTGTTAAACTCTGGGAATACTACAGGGATATGCGACTATATCGATATTACAGATCCTGATGTTCGAGATTCGTGATACCCAGAGGCCATTCTCCTCTGTTTGATTTATATTTTGCTTTGGGGTTGTATGAGTAAATATTCATCTTTTCTTCTACAATAAAACATGAAACAATTGTATATCACTGATATTGTTAACCCGACTATTTTTAATGATTACCTAGGCAGTGCACGAGGATCACTCTAAAATCAATCAGTGTTAGAGCTACCTGGTTGAATCTATTTAGTAATAATGATTTCACGATTAGAAAAGTTGGACCCGATCAGAAGGTTACCCGGATTGAATCATGAATGGTTTATATAAAATCGAAGACCTGGCAGCTATTATTAATAACCAAGCCGAAGGAAAGGCTAAGATTTTTGTGTTGAAAAATGGGTACTGCCGACTCCGTGTGTTAGATGGGTTTACAGTCGTCATTAATAGACCACTGCAAGAGCTCATGGGTTTACCTGATCCAACTGGTGGAAAATACTATACTGATGGGGGACTGTGATGGCTACTATAAAACTGACATATATCATGAACTACGCCTTATATGCCCCAGCTGGATGAGGATGATTGCTTGCTTGATGGTAAAAAATCAAAAACCCTCGCGATGCTTCCCACAAAGGAATTGAATGCTTGGGGAGATATGATTATTTGGAATTTAAACACTCCAGTATACCTTCCTTTGAAAGGCTCGACAGATAGGCTCGAGTTCCTACTTACCGATCAATATCACCCTGAAAAAAATGTAGCTTTTACAGGAATCCTTATGCAAATTCTAATAGAATAAAGAAGATGGATAATATGAAATTATATCCTACATTATCACCAAGTGCGCCCGAGGTCGATACTATGCAAGATGGATGTCAGGTCTATAGATTAAAAAAGATTGAAGATCGAAAAAATTCTATGAGCAGAAGTGGACTATAGAGACAACCTTACCAAGCGATGCAAACGTCGTGCAACTGCAGCTACAATAAGTGACACTTCCGTAGTGACTGCAATCACTGTCCTTGAAGTCGCTTCAGTCGTAACCATCGCCACAGGAGTTGGAATTCCAGTGAGTATTGCTCTAGCCTCAGCTGGAATCATCCTGGACTCTCTTCAGCTGTCGTGCATAAAGTGCAAAAAATCTTTGACTCGAAAGCCAAAAAAACATGACAAGATCAAGACTCTGGGTGCGGCCAAGTTAGACTCCATCTCGAGCCTCATCTCAAAAGCAGTAGAAGACTCTCGCATCTCGCATGAGGAATATCATTTCATCCTTAAAGAAGTCGAAACACTACCGTAATTTGAAAGAGCAGATTCGATTAAAATTAAAACGTGTTTGAGAGACCATCACTGCCGAGCAACGTGAAGCCATATTAGCTGAAGGTAGAAAACAAGGAAAGTATGATTTTTTACAGCAAATCGCCTGCACTTCCGATACCCCACCTGTCAATGTCACATAGCCTATGAAGATCCACCAAAGTATTCATAAAATGCATTTGATGTGTGATGGCTTAACCATTCAACGCGGAACAAGTTCCAAATCATTATCTCCCATAGGCAACCTCGTATCCTAGCACTTCACCAGTATCAGCATCGATCTCTATATCACCATCGTAGATCACCTTGCGCTGCTCTGCTTTCAAGCTTTTGAAGCTCAAGTGTGTAACTAAAGCTAGAAGTAGGCACTCGTGACATGGCGGAAAATCAGTCCGAGTTTCTCTAGTTACTTGATTTTTACGTAGTTTCTTCTGCACTGGCTTACCCTCCAGCGCTAAGATGAGATCTCATCCTTATTCAACCCTGAATAACCCTTTATACCTTGCTCCTTAGCTTTTTTCCTCAGCTCCTTAACTGTGCATTTATAATAACATCGTTAATCAACTTTGCTCAAACACTTCCAAAAACACCGTTATATAAAGTGTATTCCTGATAACAACGCCAACATAAAATTTTACATTTCACCACAAGTTTTTTCCCACATTTACACCTATCATATTATATCAAGTATACACTCACAATCATCACACTGTTCTTTCATCGTTGATCTTATATTTCGCTAGAAACATAAAATACATTGAACCAAACTCATGATGAACAGAACCGCTCTGGAATATATTGGATTATAAAGGATCACATATAAAGGCATGAATAAACATCTCTTTTTT